>JAUZNK010004038.1:0-10610 GCA_035046665.1 Euphysa ruthae | reverse complement strand
GTATACTTCGTCATGTGCGGTAGTATACTTCGTCATGTGCGGTAGTATACTTTGTCATGTGCGGTAGTATACTTCGTTGAAAACCCAGTAAGAAAAGTTAAATTAAACTATAGATACTAAATTGTAGAAAATAGAAGTTAAGTATTGAGTTCTTTTGGTTTTGTTTTGGAGGTTATTATTTAAAGGGCTTACAACTAATCATTTTGTGAGCTTTATTTTCTAAGTGTTGCAAAAGTGAAAATAATGTCTTTGAAAATTTTTTTCTCTCGTTCCAAAAATTTTAAAGAAATTTAATAAAGTCCCTTGGTATTATCAAGTTTTACCTTTATTCGTAAACTCTCAGAGATTCTATTTCCACATGTGTATCTAGGGCACTTGTTACACTTTGCAGATAATATTAAAATATTATTCCTATAATCATTTTGTAGATTTATTAATTTGAATTTTTAAATTTATTGTATGCTATGACAAGTTGCCCTTTAGCCATTTAGTTAAATAAACATATACTCGCTTTACTGACTTATTTTGTAGTAATATAATAGTATCAGAGTTATTTTTTACTGCAATACCAATAGTTTTGTTTATGGTAAATATGTTTGTATTGGATTTCCTACATTAAAATTAGGCTTCTTATTGTAAACAAAATACCAAAAATATAATTTTGGTATTACTGACCAAACTCCTGAAATTTTATAGTGTTGGAATTTATTATTAAATACAGGGTTGAGGGTTGAATTTATTTAACGAGGTTAAAATACTTGACGTACTTATAAAAATACATTTCTGGTGAAGAAATTTCATATGTCTTCATGTTCAACCCATAATCTAAAATTATTAAATTTTGTGAAAGTTCCAAGACCCAAACTTTTTTCCTAAGAAGGTCAACATTTTTCAAAAAAAAAAAAAAAAAAATTAAATAAACTATTTTTTATTTTATTCTGATTAAAACGAAAATTTAGCTGCTTTGATATGAAAAAGATATTGTTATATAGAATAATGCAATTGTTTTACAGGATTTTATAAAATTTTTTTAATAAAAATAGCATTTTTAAAAATTGCTGACATAATGTGAATATAATTAGAAACATTGGAAGTTTCTTTTCGTAAGCTATAAATTTCACAAAGTAAGTTTCACTTAACTGACAGTTAGCTGGTGTATTATTCCCACTTTTGTTTTGGTGGCTAAGCTACAGATAAATGACTGTAATTTAAAGAATACCCATTCTGTCTGTCAACGTGTTAATTTTTTTTACCTTAGATTTGCCAAAATTGCTGAGAAGTGAAAATGATATACCTTTTAGCACACCTAAAACAAGGCAAAAAAATTTTTTGGTATCACATTGTGTTTTTGAGGTATTGCTTATTTAATGAATAAACTTTTATTTTTATAGAAGAATATATTTTTATGAATTTGACAGGTTAACAAGAGAAGGTTTAAAAAAGTGAAATTGAAAGAATAAATGAAGTGCGCAATGTAGTGAACACAGATTCAGCATGGCAGAAGCAAAAACTAGCTATGAAGCAAAAAAAATTAAGCAACAAGTTTCGTTTGATAATGCTTGCACAGAAATACCCAGTCTAAGAATAAGTCATCGAGAAATAAGGGAATCTCTGTCTATACCTTTGTATAATGCTTTTTCTCCTAAAAAGATTCGAAGTAAAAATCGCATTGTTTCGTACGACGACGCCGATATCGATCTGTTGGAGTCATTTTCAAATAGTGTTAACTTCAAGCATTATCGAAGTCTCAGTGCGTTGAATTTCATTGGTTTAGATATTGATGATAATGGTGGTGTCGAAGCAGTTGAACTCTATCAAATTGCACAGGAAGTTCATTTAAAGAACAATTTTACGAGGTCCAGATTGGCTACACAATATCATAGTTGGCCAAAACGTAATTTGAACATTCGGAAACTTAAGAAAGAACCAGTTTATCATAATTTTGGACTACGTGTAGATAGTAACGACAGCTTTATTGAATCGTATAATTCGCGGTCAGGTGATGCAATTTTAATAAATAATAATAGGAACAGTATAACAACAGCAATTAATGATACAAGTAAAGGTGATATGGGCATAGAAATTAATAATAAAATAGAAGAATCAAATAGGCAGTATACGGTAAAATTAGATGAATCTGAAATTAATAGTTTGACAAATATAGATCCAATAACAAAAGCGAATGAAGATATCGATGTTGACTTGATTGAACCTGCTAAGTCTCCTCAGTCAAAATTTCCACAACAAGGCGTTGCACCTGATATGTTTAAAGTACGAACAGATGTAAGTACTTTTGCTTTTTTACTTTTTGTCTGGAGCATGTGATACAGAGATCCAATTATTTTCTATACTTTTGTCAAATTGATTTGATTGAGGATCCTTGATGATCTATTGGTTAGTGACAGAAGGTCGTTAGTTCAAATTTGCATTATATTACTTTTTCAAGTTGCAACTGGCATCTAATTTTGGGTACATAAGTTTGGGTACATAAAATAGCAGAAATTAGATGGTGTGATCCTTGATTTTGAAATTTACTAGAAATTTTTTATTATTTTATTATTTTTATGTTCATTTCCATATTTCAATATATATTCCATGTTTTCATATTTCATTTTCAGTTCGACTTTAATATTTTGTTTTTCCAAGAATGAAGATTTGGGAGAGATATTTTCAGTGTAAGTGAACGATGATCATATGGTTTTTCCATCGTTTTTTAATCAAATATGTTGTTCAACAATTTCAAATATTCGTTTTCAAACTTCCAAAATTTCAGTTATTTTCTGTTAAATTAGTTATAATTAGTTATATTTTTAATACTAACATTAGTTATAATTGATTCCTTGAAATTTATTCCAGAAAACAAACTTCTGAGTTTACTGTTGAGTGTGTATAAATGTGTTATACACTGTTCTTTATCCATATTCTGCTTTATCCGTCTTTATAAAATTATTGCAAAAGTAAAAAAGCGAGCGTAGCGAGCAAAAGAAGGAAGCAAAAACACTTTGCAGCTGGAGCTCATTTGGCAACAACGTGAAAAATTCTCTATAGCAGGGAAGGTTTTTTTTTTTTTTTTTTTTTTTTTTGCAGACTCTGCAGATTTTTGAGTTGAAATTCCGGCCATTATTTGGGCCAAAATTCATGCCGCCTTATTTTGTCTTGCTTTCCCATTTCTTTATTAATAATATTTGAACAGAAGAGAATGATTTAATCAAGACAATAAGATATGATATCTTTGTTGTTAGTTTAACCAAAAAGTTTAATACCAAATCAAAATTAATTTCAATACTGTCCACAGAGAATTTAAACATTTAACAAATGAATCATTAACATTCCATTCAAATTTAAACATCAAATTGTTTTAATATTTATTTTTGTGTCATTAAAAAAGTGGGGTTTTATAAACTCTGAGTTAAATTTAAGTTCATCTCAAAATGAAATAATATTTTTATTTGAAAACGATATTTCTATTTCCCTTTGTATGCTATATAGCATTTTTTAGCATTTATTTTATATATAAACTATTCTTCCAATAGATCACGACCAAATAAATGAAGATTTATTTCTATTTAGCTACAGCTTTATTGTATATTAATTAATGGTAGCGTAAAAAAATTTGTTATTAGTTGAATTCTGATGCAGTTTTCTTCTGTCATCAATTACCATATATCATTTTTAACTTTTGCTTGCCAACAAACTCACCATGCTTTCACAAACCTTTATTAATTAAAAGTTAGTTAAGATTTCGTATGAATTTTATGACCCTTTTTATAGAAAATCTGGTCAAAAGTAAGTCTGCAATTTTTCTCAGATTTCGTGTGAAGTTGAATGATCATGAATTTGAAAGTCATTAAACTCACAAAAGAACATAAAAAACTGTTGTTCTCTAGCAATGGACCCTTAGCAACACCTTTTAATTTCATAAAAATGGTAATGTGACTCTTAGCATTGTTTTATTTGCAGCATCAGAACAATGTGTTAAAACATAAAATTTATCAACAGTTCTTATGTTATCAACAGAACTTTTCTAGTTTATATGCCACGCTCTACAACTACATCACTCCAGTATAAAAAAAAAAAAAAAAATGAAAATTACTGCATTTGAACTTGATTGCTTAACCCCTCAAGTGTCACCTTTTAATTTGAATTTCATAAAATTGTGACTCTTAGCATTGTTACGATGTACTGCATCGGAACATAGCGTTAAAACTGCAAAAAATTTATCTGTACTTTTCAAAATTTTATCAGATATCCAGTTCACTTAAGGACTTTGATTTATATAGGCTCTTGCTAAAGATTCTCTCTGCCAGTTTTTTTCTTTTTAATAAAATTAAAATTGATGACCCCTTATGATCACCAATTGAAAAAATATTTTTCCTTAGTACTTAATTTATGCAAATTTATGCAAAATATTTAACAACTTATCAAAATTTTTGACTTTGATTTTTCTGAATAAGGGACTATAGATAACATATAACCCATATGATCCTGTACAAAAAGCTCTCGTTCAGTCAAAGCAGGCTCTTAAACTCTTTTTACTTGGAATTTCATCAAATGCCTTAGGAAAACTGGGGGACAGATTAAAATAATAGGTTTATGTTAGTTTTTTGATTTTGTTAACATGCAAATTTGTGGATTATTTAGAATAAATTAGTTATTAATTAATATTAATATTAGTTAATATTAATTAGTATTCATTCCATTTGTTTAGGTCATGAAAAATTGGTTTTCTGAGTTTAGCGATGAGCAGAAGAATATTTATATACAATATATTCTGGTAAATACCTTAATCCAATTTTTATATTTAAAATTTATACAGTCTGTATCGTAAATATTTTGATTACCTTCGCCTTTATTTAAAGCAATAATTCAATAATTTTCTAGGAATCCAGCAACCTGCCACAGATGCATTTGTTATCATTAAAGATGGCACCTATTATGCATAGAGGCTGTCCTGAAAATTGTCAAGACATTCTTCAGTGGCTTCCAGAAGAACTTAGTTATCTTGTACTAAGCTATTTAGATTTTCGTAAGTGTTGTATGCGATTTTTACTGTTTGACTGATGATACTCTGTATAAAACAAACAAAACTTTAACTCTGCAAAATAGGTTAGGACCTATAGCTGTCATAATTTTTCCACTCATCGGGTCGTTTGTAAGTCTTGTTGAGCTTGTTCATTTAATTTGTGTTTTCTGACTTTTCTCAAAAAGTCCGGTTATGCTAAAGTTTTGTATTATATTAGGAAGTGTTATTTCTAAAAAGTGTCATGGTGTGTCAGTCATTTTGAAAATATTATCATCCTAATCACCAGGACCCAAAACATTCTTGACGTTCATTCATCAAAATATATTCATTCCTTCTTTTTAAAATTTTTCATAAAGTTAAAAGACCACAGAGGTCTTTTACCCGGTATTGGGCACCTACCTTATTCCTTATTATCCCTGGGCTTTGAAAGGTGTAAAAAATGCAAAAAAAGATTTTTGGATTTTTTGGAAATCTGTTAATATTTTTTTTTTTAATTTTTTGTGAAGTCAAATAATGTTCTTGCTACTTTAATTTCCAAAAGTCATGGTTAGTTACTAAGTGCTGGTCACGATTATTTTTCTAATTAAGACTTGTAAAATTTTTTTTTTTTAGTGTGAGCCTTGTGTCTCTTGTACATCACTAGTCTATTGTAACTGGCCAGAACATTTGTGAATTTTAAGTCCTGAATAATACTATTTTTTAATCTAAAAATGCTTAGTATAACTGCAATTCTGATAAGTAATAATAATATTACTAAGTTAGCTAAAAATATGCATAACTAAAAAATTTTTGGAGTTTTACTTTTTCTTGTTTAAATAGAAACTTATTATAACTAATCGGTTTTGTGATCGTAAAAATGGTGTATTATTAATTATGGTGTATTAAAGCAGTTTTTGTTAGGAATCAACAGGTGCAAAATAAATTATCACATTAATGTCTATTTACTTTACTTAAAAAAGAATGGAAAGCTCTTACTATTACTTTCTTTTACTCATTATCAATGTTTACTATTTTTAATTTTATTAGAAAGGATGACATTTAAAATTTAACTATTACAAATTTCTTATAAAGCCCTTTAAGCAGGAATATATAAATATCAAATTACAAACCATTCACTCTTAAATTTTTAGTGTATAATCGATTTCATGCAGTTACATAAATTTAAGAATTAGCCCCTGACCTGCCCCACTAAAAGGATCATTGCACAAAATAAACTGGTTTTTTTTTTCATTGCGGCAAATGAAAGGGCTGCGATCTTTTATATTTTTGGTTCATATAAACAGTTTTTAAACATAGACAAAATTAAGATTAAAATAATAAATTGTGCTTTTATTAATTATAATTAATAAGTTATTAATTATAGTGTAGTAATTATGTAACGCAGAGGCTTTAAGACCAAAAAAAGTGGTGCTGAAAATAAACAAAAAATTAATAAAGAGTTTTCACTTTTACATAAAGACTATCATCCATTTTTATTAGGTAATTTAAAAACATTACAAGTTAAATATTTATTCTGGCTACGCTTTGGGAGACCTGTTTTCAGGAAAAGTACAAATAAATTTCTAGCGTTTATATAGATTTAGTAAAATTGAAAATACTTTCAATAGGATTAGCAGTAGTTATTTATAATTTTGTGGCCTATAACAGACATCCATTAGATTATAGTAAGGTCAAAATAACTTCCTTAGAGGTTAGTGGTAGTTATTACAAAATGATTAATCACTGTTCATTACAGTCCACAAGAGTACACTTTCTGTGGACTGTAATGAACAGTGTTTTTCATTTTATGCGGTCTGTAACGGAAGGCTATTTTCTGCAGATAAGAGGGTACTAAATTTTGGCGAGATTTTATGAGATATTATTGGCATGATTAAGTTCAACCTATAAATATCTTCTTTAATTTTGCAAGAAATCTGGCGTGATTCTGTTTCTATTTGTTATCCGAGTCGAATGCGTGGTCTTTTTGCCAGCAATGTTAAGAGATATTTTTGTTTGGATCATTATTTTTTATGGCACATTGTTGTTCTTTAATCCAATTAATAGTTTTATGTTTAAATTCACCAATATTTATGTAAGAATAAACTTTACAAGGAGTACTATATACTACGCTGTATTTTTGTTTAAATTCGAGAGGTTGTTTTGATGAGAGTAGTTTATGCAGCGTTTGTTCAGATATTATGTAATTGACGTCTTAAATTTTTGCTAAGTGTTGAGATATAGGAAGGTTTATAGAGCAGATAAATTGGTTTTGTTTTCCACTTTGATAAATTTTGTGGCATAAATTTCTTGTGGAAAAAAAAAAATCGTTTGGGTAGTATAAGTTTGGGTAATTTGTAAAGAGTTTGGTATGAATAAAATTTCTAACTTCATGTGAATCAATGTTCCAGCCAATTGCATGCCTTATATGCCAAAACCTGCTATACACTAGAGTTGTTCTTTTTTTATTTATTCAGGAAGCTTGTCTCGAGGAAGTCATGTGAATCGTGTATGGAACAAATATTGCAGCCATCATTCTTTATGGAAGAAATTTTGTAGGTTTGTGAGGCTATTATTTTAAAAAAATATGTAGTTCCAATTAAGTTTCTCATCTAGTCTCTGAGATTCGATAAACTTTTCTGTTAAAATTTCCCTTGTAATAATTCAATTCAACTATTCTATCACAATACTAAAATCTTTTACAGTAGTTGTATTTACTAGCTAAAACGGACTGTTGTTTTATTATGTTTTGTTTGTTTTTATGTGTTGTTTGTTTGTTGTTTTTTACAATTATCCATAATAAATAAAAGTTATTCTGTGAAAACATTATAAATTTTTTTGGCAAAAGAAACAGGTTATAAAAGTTTTTGGCAAAGTAAGATTTTGAAAAAATTTTATCTGACTTCACAATAGCCAAGTTTAGCTGATCTAAATTTTAGATTTTTGTTTCAATAATTATTTGGTCAATTATTCAATTCAATTCAATATCATAAATTATATTCAATATCATAAATTATATTCAACATCATTGAATGAAGATAATGCTGTATCTTCCTCAAACAGATCAAAATGTGATATGTGAGATACCGTTTTTAAAGAACTTGTAGAATTTAATTTCGATCAACAAGTATTCAAGTATTTAGTATACCTCAATTATTGATATATTATTAATATATTAGCGTATTAATATTTTAAAACTTAAGAATTTTGTCACTCAACCTCGTTGATATTTTACTAGTGAATTTCCACCCTGAGTGAAATTTTTTTTCTGCTTTTCAATTTCTTAAGCAAGCCTTATTTTGTTATTATAATAAAGATGCTCATTGATTGATGAAATAGCTCAAGCTATAAATTAATATTAAAATGAAGATTTTAATCAACTATTAAATTAATATAATTTGTTTTGTTTTTGTTTTGTAATTAATTCAATTAGATTTATTTTTAGGTTTTAATCATATTAATTCATTTAATCATATTTTATTTAGCTATCCTGAACTCCAGCCAACAGCTTCACGCCACAGAGAGCAAATAAAGCGTTTTTCAGATAACAACGGCTGTATAAAGGTGTTTTTTACGTATTTATTTATTACATATATAATATTTTCACATATTTATTCTACCTATCTTATCTTACATAAAAAAGTGTTTACTGGTAATTTACTTATCAAACTGAACAAAGAGCTCTTTCGAAAATTCTGTTTGGTGAGTTTTCACTGGGGTTAATGATTTTAATTTGATAAAATTCCACATTAAACTCAGGATTAATACTTATAGGTATATACTGTAAGTATTATCCTGTTAAGTACAGAGAGAAGTTTGGTGGCCTGCATTGGGGGTTGTACACCCACTATGAATTTAGGATTGCTTCTGTTATGTCTAGTTTAGTATATACTGCAAAAAAAAATTTTCTAGGAAGAATAATTTTTCAGTAGAATTACAACCAAACTTGACACAAAAAAGGCCTAAATTAACCCCTGCTAGTAGGCTAGAAGTGGTATTTTAAATATTTTTTTTTTATTCTAAATCCTAAATCCTACAGAAAATTAATATACCACTATTGGGGAAATTTAAATTTCAATAGCATTGATTTTAGCTTATATTATTAATTCAGTGGTCATACATTTTCGAGATTTTCCGTTTTAGTTTTAGTAGCCATTTGTTTTCGAGTTGTTTTTCCTAATTTGTTACAGTAGCCATTCATTTTCGAGTTATTTTTCCTTATTTGTTACAGTAATTACTTAATTAATTAATTAGCCATTTTAATCATCAGGTAAGGGATAATTATTGAACAAATTCTTTCTTCGTCATTTACGTCATTACTTTCAACTTCACAGCTACAAAGAGGAGTGCTGCAAATCTGCCTAAAATAATTTAACAGATCGTGATATTTCTCCTGTCATGTATGTGCTTGTATAGGACTTAAGCTTTTTGTAAAATATATTTATTTTAGTGGCGTGACATATTTGTTGATAGATATGTTTGTCGTCAGAATTGGATAAATGGTCGTTGTAAAGTCAAGTCATTTGTTGGCCACACTCAAGGTAAACATGTTTAAGGGTAATTTTATATAAATTTAGACAATGATACCCTTTCAGTTGGTTTAAAGCTTTGAACAGCACCTTAACATAACTTTAAGGCAGATTGCATTTCAGTAAAGCGATAATAATTTATTTATAATTTATAATTAATTTATTGTCATAATATTTAGAGTCTTGACGTTAAAAATTTTATTTCCGTCACAAAATTATCATTTTTTTTTAAAATTTTCAACTTTTTAAGATAATATTTTTCCAAACAACTAATAGCAATTATTTTAACACTTAGGTATAAATATTTTTATAAATACATTTATAAATATTTAACAATATTTTGTTATCTAGAAAAAGAAATAAGAAAATAAATAAGAAATAATGAAGCTGCTGTCGAGATCGTACATTAAAATATATTTTCTCATTATCAAAAAAAGTCGCAGAATATTTTCGATTTTTTATTAGATTATAAAAATGTAACTAAGAGTTTCTTAATATTTTTAAGGTCTTGAGTTTATTTCATATATATCAACTTCTTATTTATATAAAAAAACAAACAAAAAAGCCCTGTGGTGGATGTCCTATGAATTCGGAGCTGTACATTTGTTTCTTCGTGTTAAATCTCAATATCTATTCATTATTTATTTCTATTTTTTTTGCATTAACTTAAGGATTAACATAAATGTAAATAATGTGACTTTACATGACGTGACTTTTGAAAAAATCTTGTTAGTATTATTTTAGGGTAAATTAGGTAAAAAGCAGACCAAAAATCTACATTTATTATTTATATAAATTTCTTCGAATCTGCACTTTAACTTTTTTTTGGATTTTTTTTGCGTGAAATTAAGAAATAATTGGCCTGTTCAGGAATTTTTTGAAAATTCTTGTTCGTGCGCTAGGCTTAAATTATAATTTTCTTGTTATTATTTTGAAATTAAGACTTAACCCTTTGCTTGCCTATCCCAGCACTGTAATATTCCGGTTTTCACGCGCTATCACTTTGAAGGCGATTTTCAGCTAATAAACTACTTCTAAGAGACTGGAGACTAATTTTATTGAATTATCTGTAATAGATTGTA
>JAUZNK010004037.1:0-10611 GCA_035046665.1 Euphysa ruthae | reverse complement strand
TAAATTCGGGCGAGATATTATATAGCAGAATTTAGATGGTGTATGTCTGTCCTCGTCCCGTGTCCCAAATTCGTAATTAATATGTATCTATAAAAAAAAAAAAAAAATATCTAATTTTTTTTTTTTAATTTAAAATATTGTCTTACATGGTTAGTTTCATGATTTGAAGAGATATAGAAATAAGTTTTTTATAATTCTCAAAATTTTTGAGTCATTTAAAGTTTAAAGTACAAGGAATTTTAACTTTTTTCAGGCCATTTCTATTTTTATCTGTTCAGGATTGCGTCACAAACATGACTGTTGATTACTTTTATCAGTTTTGCATAAAGTTACCTGGTTATGAACAGTTAAAATTTCAAAATCATTTTCAGTATTTGAAAAACGCTAAGACAGTTTTGATGAAATTTTTTTTTTTACAGAAATTCAACAGTGTTTAAATTCATTTCCAACTTTATAAATACCTTTCTAAAGTATTATGTAACTGGTTGCTAGCTGTTTACTATGATTTCAGTAGTTTTAGGACACATGCAAACAATTTCGCTAAATAGCAAATTAGCATTATTGTAAAATTTGTGTTGTTGTAAATTTCAACTGTATGCAACATAAAAATTTTTTTATTGTCAAAAATTGTCTTTACACATTTTTTAAACTAGACTGTTCTTGGCCAGGTTAGCATGCATAACTTTTTGATAATTGCATACTTTATGTATAACATTATATTTATTGCATAACTTTACTTATTTGTGGTATCCCCCTTTCTTTTCTCATTATATTTTGATGGCGCTAACATACCAATGTACTGCATGCTATCTCCACCATGTTTTCACCATTCTTATGCCAATCTGCTGATCTCATCACTTGCAACACTATTTGTACAATACAGGCGCAACAAGGGAGCTTTGACCGTGGATATCGACACAAACATCTGTCAAAACGAGAATTCATTGAAATGAGAAATGATGTGAGTTCACGCACAGATAGTGTACAGGATGATAAAGATGGTCACCTTATATACAAAGAAGGAGACTGGATACAAAATAGATGTACTAAGACTTTGCTTATTCATCATCAAATTGCGGTTTGAGTTTAAGAGTTGTGATTTAAATTAGACAAGGGCAATTAAATGACAAATAATAAATAATTTTAAAAACAAATTCCAAGATTTATGGTCTATTAAATCAAATTTAATATTTCCTGAAGATTATTATTGTTAAGATAGTGCAAGGAATTTCTGGAAACTTTCCCTCAAAAGTTCCCTTTTTTTTTTTTTTTTTTTTTTTTTTTTTTTTTTTTTTTTTTTTTTTTGAAAAGCTATATTTGAATTACATTTTTCATTCATTATTCATTTTTCAGTTAGAGTCAACTTTTCATGAATTTTATACAAATACTGTACAAAGGCTAAAGCAATGTCCATCTTCCAAATATTGTACAATAAAATACATCTCCATTTCCAGAAATTTGTCAAAAAATTCTTGTCCGAAAGATTAAGCCATTCACTCTAAAAGAACCAAACAAATATCAATCGAATTTCTTACACTTTGCCCGATATCTGGAAACCCGCACTATGAACATTCCCCGTCAGTCCACGAACACACTCGAATAACTAATCCTCCTCGACAGTCTGCAATTCAAAGTAATTCAAAGTTAATTTTTTTATTATATTTTTTTCAAGCTAAAATTTTTTATTACATTGTTTAAATATATAATTTTTAACAAAAAAAAACAAATACACAAAAGTATGACTATCTAATGACAGTGTCAAGAAAATTATTTCTGATATTTTAATAAAACACTCTTTTTATGTTAAGTATTCAAAGAACCTTCTAATGGATGCCTGGCCAATAATAAAATTTTGCTTGTTAAAAATGTTTTAGAAGAAATATTTTAACCGTGCCTTTTTTTTGGAATTTGACATGAAATTTTATGTTTTTACTGCCCCTCCCCACTTAGTTTTACTGAAAGTACCAATACATAAAACATTTTTGGATCTGGTTTTTTTGTTTTTTTATTTTATTTATTTTTTTTTTTTTGTCTTTTCAGGATATTTTGAAAAGATAACATCACATTTAGCGATCGTTTGACTATATAACATCACTGTAGTGATGTTATACAGTCATGTTTGACCATAATGCCGATATACAATATAGCATTTTTTTTTTGTTTAAAATAAGGATTTCAATAAAAAGCTTCTGAAATTCTTTGTCATTTAATTGTCTTTTTGGATTTGAATCACATTTGAATTTTATGCCTGTTTATTCCTTGTATTCCCCTTTTCTCTTAAGTTCCACTTTAATATATCATCTGATACGTAGCAGCATTTTGTAAAATATAGAATTATTTTACTTCTTAAGTGGATAAATGCTCTTCTATTAAATAATACCTAGGCTGTCTATATATTTTGTACATCTTGATTATAGTAAAGAATTTCATTGTATTACATTTTTAACAACTCAACATATTTCATTGTGGTTACTCATTTTTTCCTTTCAGATGAAGTTTGGTCTCTCCTTGGAGAAGGGACCTTTGGTAAATGTTTAGAGTGCTATGACAAGTATGTTATTATTTTATTGTTTGCTTCAAATGCTACTTTTACCATTCGCTGCCAAGCTTGAGGATAATACAAAATGGACTTTCATCGGCTTCTTTCAAAAATCTTGTCCTGAAAATATTTATTACTTTAAAAACGTATCAGGTGAATGAGAAAAGTTATCAGTTATAGCCATGGGGCCAGAAAAATATTATCTTGTGGGTGGTAGGAAATAAATTAAGGTTAAATTGCATGTTTTTGTCCATGTCAATGGACAAAAATGGTCTCAAAAGTTTCAAATAAATGATAGATGAATCAAGGATTTCATAAATAGAAAGGTATAAGCACATTTCCGTAAAAATAAAATCATCTTAATGCTTCTTTTTCACTATTTATTGAACACCAACCATTAATTTTCCCTCATGATCCTTGAAAGTTTGATACAACATTGGGTACTTTCTTTACTAAACCTCACCTTACTCCAGTGTGATTTGTTCTGTAAAATGATGTTTTAATTTTGCTGACTGGTGAGGGAAAATCAACAGTTATGGTTGATAATTCTACGCTAAAGAACAATGCAAATGGCAGATATTAACCTGAGAACATTATAAAAGAGTATGTAGGTTTGTGAAATGAACTTCATGTTTTTCCTTAAAATGTTAGAATATGCGTAATACATAACTCAAAACATATTTTTAATTGACAAAATTGATGGTAATCATAAGTTTTGAGGCGAAAATTTTATTTATTCGCAAATATGTTATCATATCATAGTATATTATTTTCTTGAACATCTCGTGTTATTACTATTGTTTGTGTTGTTTCATTCACCAAAAGCAGGTGAAGCAAACTGACGAGTTTCTTTTTTTGTACAGTGAGTAGAGAGAAAAATTTGTTAAATTAAAATCAATTTTAATACTGTCGACAGAGAATTAATTTCTATTTACAGCTTTATTGTATATTAATCACTGGTAGCGTATGAAAATTTGTTGTTTGTTTAATTCTGTTGCATTTTTCTTCTATCAACAATTACAATATACCATTTTCAACTTTGGCATGCCAACAAGCTTGCCATGTTTTCGCAAACTTTTATAATTTGATTTTGTCACATTTTTATCATTTCCTAGAATTCAATTCTGCTAAAACCGTTCAACTTTACTGGCCAAGTAAACTTGGTCAAAAATTTTGGGACTTCCGGCACAGCCAAGGAAATTCTATGGATTCCCCCTTATTCATTTTTCCGTCCGTTTGCTTTTTTTTTTTTTTTTTTTAACGTCTATGTAGGAAGCCATAGGAGTATAAATAATAGAGTATATATATTTTGTGCCATGAGGAACTTGTCAAAATATATATTTATTGCAAGAAATTGTATTTTAATTCTGCTGAATTTTTTTTGAGTTTAAAAAATTTTCTGGCTTCATATTATTCTAGTTTTAGAAAAATTCAGATTTTGTCCAAAAATGATAGCTTATGAAATGTTAAAAATCTTTGAAAAAATTTAATTTTTTTTTAAAAAGAAAAAATAAAAAATGTCACAGTTTTTTTTCAGGAGTTCGTTAATCACAAAGTGTGTTTTTTCTTTCATGTTTCTTCAATAAATTAATCTTTTTTTTTTAAATTTTGTATCCTGTTACAATATAGTATTTATGATAATTTGGTTGTGGAATGAATATGAAAATATGTTCAAAATGTGCAGGCATCACAAAGTGTTTTTTAAAAGCTTTTACTTTCTTCCTATTAAAATCTGGTGTAATATGACATTTATTTTTAAAATTTTGTAACATATCTGGCTGATTTTAAAATATGTTATGCTGGTTAACCAGTTATTTTTTAATTCATTGATTTATGGATATAGATTTTCTGTTTTTTTATTTTAGGAAACATGATGAGGTCATAGCTTTGAAAATCATCAAAAATGTTGAAAAATATAGAGAAGCTGCAAGATTAGAACTAAAAGTGCTTGATAAATTGTCTAGGAAAGATCCAAATGGACAAAAGTAAGTCTGGTGGTGTTCAACTTAATTTTTGTATTAATGGTGGGTAAAATGTTTCAGAACCATTTCTTTATGTTTTTATTTCTTTATGTGTAGATTTTTATTTTTTTTAACTGTTAAATCCCAACTGACTGTTAATCCCAACTGACTGTTAATCCCAGCTGACTGTTAATCCCAACTGACTGTTAATCCCAACTGACTTTTAATCCCAACTGACTTGGCTAGTACAATATTTGACTCTTATAAACTAACAAGATTAAATTCAAACTTGGTGTGCCAGAGTTTTAGTAATCAACCTAAATAAAATTAAATCTCTAAGTAAAACAGCAGCAATTTACCATCTGGAAGTTTACTTCCTAAATTTTTTTGAAGCCTATGTTTTTTGTCATGTTCTTTAGGGATATTTGGCAAGGCGGCGTCAAAATTCTGATATCTTATTCAATAATTCATTAACTTTTTATAAAAGTTTTATGTCAAATTTACAATAGTTACTCTTGATAAAACATTTTCCTTTTAATTAAAATTTAATTTCATCTGAAATGATAATTTTAGTTATATATATTTTAGGCTAAATCAAGGTTTTTGGATCCCAGTTGTTAGCTTTTCTGAAACTTAATATTATTTTTGCTAAAATGACGGTTTTTGATTTTCCATAAGAAATTATGTTCTGATTATGCAGAAATTTTGTGTGATATTATTATATCAGACAATTACTTTCTGGTTCTGCAGAAATTTTGTGTGATATTAGAGTTATTGTATCAGATAATTACTTTCTGGTTCAGCAGAAAATCTGGGTGATATTAGAGGTATAGTATCAGACAATTTTAGAATCTTCTTAAAATTTTATTTAGACCCTAAAAGACTTAGTTTTAGCCTCAAAAGAAGTATTTCCTGAGTATTTAGATTTATTTCTACTGAGAATTTATAAAGTTGCATGGCGTTAAATGTCAGTAAGTTCTGAAACCCAATTTTTCCAAAAAAAAAAAATCGTTTTCTTTGATTTTTTTTTTTTTTTTTTTTTTTTTTACTGAAAATATTTCATTTTTCAACTTTTTCTTCTTTCATTAAAGTAAAGGAATAGAGGAGGTGTAAAATAAACCATCTCAAGCTTTACAGAAATTTCCCAAAACTGGGCCCAAAAATTACTGTTTTTTTTTTCGGTAAAACTTTTCTTGTGTTTTTTAAAATAATGTTTAAAATGTTGAATTTATAATTTTTTTTGATTCTCACTTATACCAATTCCAGAAATATCAAGTAAAGCAAAAATTTATAATGCATGTATGAGGCATTAAGTTAACCCTATTTAATTACTGGTGTGTGGAGGGTGCATGATGTGTGGAGGGTGCATAATGAAACTTTTCATCCACGTCCTGTTTTTAAAAGGTTTTTTTTAGAGGTTTTTTATGAAATTTTCATACTTTTTCAAAGGAAACCTTTTGAATATCAGTTTGTAGGACATTTATTTTCAAAATTATTGTTTTTTAATTTCACATCATCATTATAAACTTTTGGCAATTGTAATTTGAAATAAAATTATTGTAGATTAGCAAATGTTGTGCTAAAGTTTGAATGCTTAGATAGCTATAATATAAAAGTAAATATTGCAAGTATTTATAATTTACTTTTTTTGCTTATTTATCTAATTTAGCTTGTGCATAAAATTACTTGGAGCATTTGAATACCATGGTCATGTTTGTCTGTCATTTCCAAAACTAGGAAAGAGTGTCTTCGATTTCCTGGTATGTTATTTTCTCTTAAATTTATTTAGCAAGTTCTCCTTTATGAATTATATAATTTACCTGGCTCTTTAATCCGTATTTCCGCTACTAGGTGGTTTCTATGGCTAACTTTTTGTAATGTGATTTGGCAAAATTTTCTTTTTAGTTTTTTTTTTTTTTTTTTTTTGATTATCTTTTTTAGCTTCATGCAAGGTTTAGTTGACCTTCTAAAATCATCACAGCTTCATTTTGCCTAAACAGGCCACTACGTCACCAGTTATCCTTTTTTTATAGCATACTCTGTAAAAGCATATCTATTAAAACCACCCAAAAGCTTATAAAACATTTTAACTGATAAATGATTATGATATCAGGGCTTTAAATCACATCAAAATTTTTAAATTTTGTGACCATATATGGTTATAACAAAAAGGTTCAAACTTAATATTGGTCTTTTCCCAAAAGTTTTGTTATGCTTTAATTCCACTTTGGTGGTCTTCTTGATTGACGATTTTACAGAATGTAAATAAAAAAACAAAGAAAAAAATGATTTTGCTGCATAGTATTTCATTTCAGCACCCTAATCTTGATTTGTCTATTATTACTGATTAATCTACATATGTTTTAATTCCATCACAATATTTCTAGTATTTGGTTTACACATACTCGCAATATTTTTATATAAGCATACGAGGTAAATATATAAATATATTTCTGAATAATATTTATCAGTAGTCCTAATCATTTTTATTTATTTATTTATTTTTTTTTTTTTTGATTATGTATTCCTTCTTCAATAAAATGGATATTACAATTTTCCTGTTTTCATGTTATAAACTAATTAATAACATTCAAATATAATTTAATTTTGCGAACTTTCTTAGAAAGCAAACCACTACCATCCGTATCCTATGCATCAAGTTGAACATATAGCTCAACAACTTCTCACATCAGTCCAATGTAAGTTTATTTTTCATAATTATTACATTGTTTTTTTCTTTGCAGCCTTTCTTTGGCCTTCCATTGTCTGATCTGAAACAATGCATCAATGAGATACAAAATATTTTTGACGATTACTTTTAAAATCAATTTGTCCAATTCTACAGAATAATTATAATATTTGCTGAATTCTCCTTTAATATACAAGGGCATCAAAAAAACACTTGATGGACTTATGGACTTAAACTGTTGTTCTAGAGGCAAATTTGTGGACCAGTAAAAAAATTGTATAAGGTTCAATCGTTTAACAATAAAATTGGTATTAGAAAAAGCTTTCTGATCTTTTTATAAAGAAAAAGAAACATTGCTGACGTTTGCACCAAAAATAAAAATATGAGTCCGTTCTGATCGTGATTTTATACAAAAATAGGAAGAGACCTTGTTACTTGGAAAATACCATGTGAATGTCAAATTGGCCTTTAAACCTTGCTGATTTTATCCTTCAGGAAAACTTGTTTAATATTCATAGACTCTACACAATAAGTTAAAATTAAAATTTGGTAATAAAATTTTCAAATTTTAATTCGTCATTCCATCTTTTCATAATTTTGGTTTTTTTTCTTAAAAAGTGAGGCAAAAAGACACTATATGGGGATATATAGTGGAAATTTTCATTAACCATTATCACTGTATATGCCTCTAAAAATGCTGATAAACCTGCGGCTAAAAAAGTCTTGAAATTTAAAAGTGTATGCCTTATTCTTCTAATTTTTTGGGAGACTACTTTTGCAGCAAATATAGGTAATATTTACACTGTCTCTATTGTTTGTTTTTTTGTGCATGCCTGTGTGCGTGTGTGTGTGAATATAGTTGTATCTTTTTTTTGTGTGTGTGAATTTAAATGAAATTATGATTAGATCACATTATAGACTGATCCAATCTATATGGGATTTATTACCATTTTTTACCTTCTTGAATGACAGAAAACATTGACTATTTTTATGTTATTCCACAGTAACTATTTTTATATTATTTCATTGTAGTCATGCACAACAACAAACTAACGCATACCGATTTGAAACCAGAAAATATTTTATTTGTCGACTCAAGTTATAACAGACACTGGAGTGAAAACATGGTACGATTTTCCTGTCTTGATATATTCTTGTTTACTACTTATAAGCCAATAGAAAAACAACGAGTGCCTTCCTTTAGTAAACGCATACACCACTCTTGTCTATAATGCGAAAATTATTCATAGGGGCTCTCTTCTTTTCAGCTGTTAGAGGATTTAATATATGTAATTTTTGCTTTTATAATCTAGCCTTCCAAAAAAAAGCTTTCAATAGTAGTTTGAACACAATTGTTTTGGCGCAGTTTCACTTATAAAAATATACTTTATAAAAACTACTTTGCCTAGAGAAGGAGGTAGATTGAGTTGCAGCCATTTAAGGCTAGGTTTATCCTTTGGGAGATAAAGCATAGGATAAAATTATCATCAAAAGGTCCTTTTACATGAAAAATTCTTCGTAATGAAATGGAAACAATAACGAACTACAACTTATTTAAGCATAAAATTAAGAAAAATTTCTTAGCTCTCTAGTTATAATATGAAGACCTAGTATTTTTTTACTATAATTTACCTTTTGTCCCTAAAGAACCCGTTTTAAATATTTTTATTTTATTTGAAAGCGATAGTTTCTGTGGATGAAATTGAAATTTACCACCACATTCCTACCAAACCTGCTGAAGTATTTTTTTTTTTTTTTTTTTTTTTTTGTGATATTGTAAAACATAGATAGAAATATTGTTTTGATAAACTGATTTTGTTCCCATCCTTGTCACGTCTATGTTCTGTGTTTGGTTGGTAACCTATAGTTATATATGTTTTCTGTTTGTTTTTTATATTGGTTATGGCAGAATAAAAACTAACTAATGCTTGAATTTCCTGACTGGATTATGCTAAAAAATTTTCTTAGCTGTATTCTTTTGTTTAGAGTCGAGAATTAAAAATCCTTCGTAATTCTGAACTGCGATTAATAGATTTTGGTTCAGCGACATTTGATCATGAGCATCATAGCACTGTTGTTTCAACTCGTCATTATCGCGCTTTAGAAGTTGTCCTAGGTATTTAATGCATTATTTATTTATAAATGTGTAGGTTATTTTATTTCATTATATTTATTAATTCACATTTTTTTTTAAGTCACAATGGCTTTTATATTAGGGTGATAAGAATTTGTCACAAAAAATAATTTATACAAAAAAAAATCGGTAATAGTTATATAGAAACTGCTTTTAATAAGATTTAACGAAAATATCATGTTGATGTTGTCCATCAGAATAACTTTGAATAACTTTGGTGTGGATTCCTTTATAAACAGCTAGAATAAATTCCTTTTGCCATACAATTTTTCACGGCGCCTTTAGCAGATAACTAAAATTTATCTTAAACATGTTTCTTATCAGTATATAGAGTTTGAAATATTGTTTATAGTCTTTCTACCACTGCTTACACTTCAATGTTTACTTCCACTCAATTTTGCAAATAAAACCGTTTGAGCAAGTTGCCAAATAATCAAGTCAACGGGGTCCTGTAAAATGTTCCTTCGTGGATTTTTTTTTTACACCGACGCTGTATATAAAATGTTTCAGTCAAATTTTGAAAATTAATTTTTGCAATGTGTAGTCGCCGTATTTTTCTTCTTCATTCAAATATCTTATTTAATAACAGGCAGGTGTATGTTTTTATTCATTAACGTTTATATTACAAATACCATATTTCTTTTCATCACTTATTTTATTTCGTAATCTACACTACACATTATGCTATGTGTAATGTTTTTGTCATTACACCTATATAGCCCTTAAAGTCATAAAAGTTAACTTTTAAAATGGATGATTTTTTGAAATAGATACACAACCAAAAAATCTTAAGAAATCAAATAAGTACGGTGCTTATTTGCAAAGAAGTGTTTTATTCTATTTTCACTATATCTCTATAATAATAGCTATAAATCCTTTATTTTTGCAATTATTTTATGGATTTCTTACAAAACTTGTTTGACTTGAAAACAACTTGACGGAAAGATATCGTTATTTTAAAGATTTCCATTGGTGGGTTTTAAACACAATGATATCGTTTTTGATTGGCCGTTTTTAAACAGTGGGCAAACTTGCATTAACAAAAGTAATAACAAACCAAAGAAAATGATAAACACAAAATATAGGTAAAACACAAGTAGCAAATAGCTCAGTTGAAAAGGCGTCGAACTACGGTTCGAAAGGTTACGAGTTCGCTCCCACAGGCGAATTTATTTATTTTTCATGCTATCTTTGAGTTTCTAAGCAAAACTTTTAATATCAGGAAATACTTTCTATATTGTTAAAATCCAGTGTATTATATTTTATTAGATTTTTATGTGTGTATGTG
>JAUZNK010004036.1:0-10611 GCA_035046665.1 Euphysa ruthae | reverse complement strand
AAACTCGCTTGAAATACGGGCAGCTCTAGCCTGGAACAAACTCACTAAAGAAACCAAAACTTCTAGAACACTTTCCAAATTTAAATCGAAAGTAAAGTCCATACATATACACTGTAGCTGCAAAATTTGTAGATAATAAGTTTTAAATTATTAATTTATTATAACTAAAATAATCTATATGTATTTATGTACCATTTAATTGTTAAAATTGGATTAAATTAGTTTTTGTTTTTGGAAACTAGATTTGTAAATTTTTTCAATTTGAAATAAAGAATACTTACTTACTTACAATAGGATTGGGTGTTAGACCTTTTCAGAATCAAAAGTAATAAATATTCTATACTTCGACAGTCTATTTGCAATATCGTCAATTCTAGCTTATAAAAGGTAAGCTCCAAGTTCAACAATTCGATTAAGAGTTTGAGAGAAATACGGCACCGTGCGTCTTTTATGTCGACCTTCAGTACTATATAAGACTTGCGATCGCCAGTGTGATGAACTAGGTTCGCTTATACCTTCTTCCAGTAATTTTTCGATTTGATCAGAGATAAGCAGTTTCTCAGATTGGTTGAACTGACGAAATTTAATTCAAATCGAAAGGCAATTAAAGAGAGGTGCTCAAATAACGCGGTTAATAATAGCGGTTCAACATTTGCCATACTACATTTGGCCATGTTCGAATTGGAACCACCAAACTTAAATGTAAAAGTGTTATAACGTTTCATAAAGTTTATACCAATGATAGCATTTTTGCAAAGGTCTTCCAGGACATGATATCGTAAATTTTTAGTTTCCTCATCGTTTATTTGTACTTTGGGCAATGCATATCCCATTATTTTGGTGCTGAGGGCAGATGCTGCCATGGAAACCTGGAGATAAATGAACGTTAAACTAGTTATAGTTCGCAAACTTGGTATCAATAAAATTGATCACCATTGACAAGAATGATTTGACTGGAATTAGAAAGGGCGGACTCACTGCTAGGTACTGCTGCCAGAATAGGATTGAAGATCAAGATAGAGTATGACGGCGTGTAGAGGGCGTTGACGATGAATTGCAAACTCTACTATTGCGGCCCCACTTATCGCACTTGTGACGCGTAACGCTGCCAGCTGGAGATGGACTTTGATCATGTAAGGAGTTATTACAGAAGAAATATTTACAACCTTTTGTGTTTACTATTGGCACTTTAGCATGCGTAAAACAAAGGAACGTCTGTTTCGAAATGCTTAAGACGCCATATGTCGGAGTAAGCTGTACTTATCGGTGTTTGTGTAGCACATGTTTCAGAGATTTTCTGCGCTAAATCGTGAGACCGAGAACGAAAAATTATGTTGATGTGGCTCAGTGGTATAAGACGTTGGTTACTTCGGTGGTATGAGTTAGATTCTCTTCACTATCCAAACTCCCTTTTCGGTTACCTGCAACGTAGAGTAAACAGGGCGAATTCTCGAAAGCGAAAAAGTTGAGTATCTTGGATTTGTCTTTTTTCGTTATCTATCTTTTTATATCTTGAGAATCCGCAACATCTATTGGTTTTAATGTAGTCTCTATGTAGATCAAATGGTCTATCTTGTTATTTCAAATAGACAATGCCGGTAGCCAGTAATCAAAGAAGCCAAGCTGGTTTTGTGTTGGAACACCAAATTTTTGCAAAGTCCTTGTGGAAAAGCAAGCAGAAGTTGTTGTTTTGGTGACTCCACAATCAAATGGTTAAATTGATATCATTCTGTTAATGATTTGTGCAATGTATATTTTTTTATTGCGATGATCGGGGGTGACAAATTGGAGAATGTATATTGGAGAATTAAGAACAGTAGTTTTAACAATGTAGTGAAGTATATCGTTATCCACTGTGGTATAAACAACTTAAATGACATACTTTCAAAGAGAATATGCATAATCTTGGAAGATACATGTATCTAATTAAAACAAAACCACCCCAATGTTCATGTTTTGTTATCTGGTATACTTCTTCAAATGGATTTATTTTTTTGGTGATCGCATTTCTCAATTAAATCATTTTTAAGAAGTTTTATTTTCATGTAATTCTGCTACCTATATCAAATATGTTGGTTGGACTAAAGACATAAAAGTACGTAAGGACTTCTTCTATGTTGACGGCCTTCATCTCATCGAAAAGGGTAGTAGGGAGCTATTTTTTGATTTAAATTTTGTATTTATAGGAGGAAAGTTGGGGATAGCACACCACTCCAAGATTTATCTTGTGTTTCTATCAGAGCTGGCAGAAAAAAAGAAGGTTGCAATCATACCTACTTCAATTGCTCTGACAGTTGGTTATTCTGTGTTTAAGGCATGCCAAGATACTCAGGAGAATATGTTTGCTTCTCAGTTGGGGTCATCCCCTGTCGGTGTGGCTGATGAGTCTTGTTACTGTGGAGGCTATAATAGCTTTTTTAAAAGAGCAATCATCTCAAAAGAAGGTTGTTAAAGTCTCCTCCGGAGGACTTTGTCATTACTATCGACATGTGATGTCAGCTGTGGAGAGGAGAATGAATTGCTTAATTCTGTTTTTTTTGCTTTTCGATGCATGTTTTAATGGGCATTGGGTTTTTTTTTACTTTGTTATAAGGAAGTTTTTATACCATCTAACTACATTAAGGAAGTGAGTAAATTTAGTCAAATAAGCTTCTTTTCACTTAGAATATTTTCCTATTCCCCGTTTGTTTGTCTTTGTTATTTTAAAACTCATTATATCAAATAAAAATTTAAAAATAATTCTATAATATGATATAAAAATAATTACAATAAAAAAATAAAACAAAAAATGACAAAAAATAATATTATAGAACACATCAATTTCTTAAACGCCATCAATTTCTTAAACGCCATAAATTTCTTAAACGCCATCAATTTCTTAAACGCCATCAATTTCTTAAACGCCATACTAAAGACCTTTTTACACAGACTTATAATTATTTCAATCATATTATTTAGGACTTTGTTCTTAGGTAGTTATATTTTAAATTTAGTTTTTTCATTTATTTCATTTTTTAATACAGGATATTTACTCTTATTGGCTCTGTTAAATAACTATCTTGTGCCTCTGTCTGCTACATCTCAATTCAGTTTACCATATAAAGTCTATTTCCACTGCAGCTCAAGCCATCAATGTTAATTATTTGGCATTATGTTTCACAGATTTATTTTATTTGTTTTATCAGGGGATATTTAATCCAGGTCTTGCACAGCAAATCTTGTTAGGAAACAATGTAAATAATGATTTGCAAATGTGGCAAACCTTTAGGCAAAAGGGTTTGCATTTTATACGCTTAAATACCAACAGCGTTTCACCCAAAATTGATGAACGAAGATTTATAGCAAAACAATCGCTTCCAGCAATGATAGGAATAACTGAATGTAAAATTGTCGACTCTATTCATGATTCTGATATATAAAAATAGAATATTTACAAATTTAACGTAAATATAGGAATAGGAATGGAGGTAATGTTGTCTGTTATATTAGAGATGATCTAAATTTCAATGATGTAACAACTATAAGTGAAATACAGGGTATTTTTTTGGTTCTACTTCCTCGTACCAAAACCTTTTATTGTTCGCATAGTGTAACGACTACCAAATAACAGCCATTTTTTTTTGGATAATTTGACTCACTCTCTAAACAGTTTAGTTGACAATGACAAACATCTCTTTATTTTGGGTGATCTTAATATAAATCTACCTAATGAACATAACGTTTACATCCTTAACAAAGGAACAACACCACCTTCCTTTTTACTCAAAGTAGAACTTTAAATATTGCTCCGTCTGATCAATTATCCACTGTACACGTAAGATCTACTGAAAAAAAATCAGGGACTACTACGTTTAAAACTTTTAGAAATTGCAGCACTACAGCAAGTAAATGTTTAACCAAAATTTGTGAAAGATTAGTTTTCGTGATTAATCAGGGTTTACCACTATCAATTTAGTACACCCTGATTCTTCAACTAAGTTTAAAGATGTTATAGATAACATCGCAACTTTTCGAAACTCAGGGTCAAGCTCTATAAGCAATATAAAAGAAATAAGTCTCATGTGTACAAGTTTTAGCTTATTAAAGCCAAAAATGGTGTTCTTGGTACTGTTAGAAAGAAAAAATACACTCACCTTATAAATGAAATATGGGAAGACATAGGTCGACATAAAGAGCTCTGGAAATCTTTAAAATATAATGGATATACTAAAGCTAAAAGTTCACCTTCTCATGATAATTTTTGCTTAAAAAATAAAAACGATTTTGTTTTTAACAAACAGCAACTTTCTTGGTCACTCTTGTTTCTTTATATAAATGACATGCCGCAATCAATAAGCCGCGAATTTTTCTGTATGCAGATGACTCTTGCTTTATTTTTCAACACAAGGATGTTAAACACATTGAATTTGTTTTAAATAGGAACTTTTTCAAGTCTGTGAACGGTTTGTGAATAAATATTAATATTTATTTTTCTAGTAAAGCTAAAGCTAAAACCATGAGCGCTCTTGTTATCAACTACATAGGTATATCCATCAATAAACATGCATCTGTCAAGCACTTGGGTTGCATATTAGACCAAACGGCCAATTGATGGAGCAAAATGTTTTAAATAAAACGTACTCTAAGCTAAACACTTTATATAGAAAAAGATCTTTTTTAACACTTTTTCTTAGAAATACTCTATGCAACTCACTGATCCAACCTCATTTTGACTATGCCTGTACCGCCTGGTATTTAGGATTAAACGTATCAATAAAAACCCGATTAAAAATTGCTCAAAATATGTGCATTCGTTTCTTTCTTGACTTAAATAATAGATTCCGTATCGGCGCTGATCAGTTCAAAGAAATTAATTGGCTTCCTGTCAAAAAGAGAGTTAATTAATGCATAGCTGCTCATTCTTTTAAATTCAACCCTAAATTTAACTACATTTCTGAATATTCAAACTATCTGACACCCCTTTAATTCCATTACTAAATAGTAACTTTTTGTTTTGGGAAATTGAAATAAGAGTTAAATAAACATCTCTTAGACAACTAGTATGGTTTTACCAAACTAAGAGTACTGTATCAAAAGAATATAAAAATACAGCAATATAAGTAATACAACAAATAAGTCAACAGTAAAACACCTGTTTTGCAACAATGGCTTTTTAAACTGCTACAATGCTGATGAAATTGGATTGTAGATACAAGGAACATTTGATGATCTGCGATTGCAAGAAGCAAACGTTAAGAGGAGTTCTAAATTAAATAACCTCGAGGGACTTTTAAACTCGTTAGCACTGGAAAGAAAGAAACCAAACTCACTAAAACCAACTCTTCTCCGATTTGTTGCGATTGATCAAAGAGGAACGAATATTGAAGACTACTTCCAATATGGATTGACTTCTTGGCCAATGTCACCTTTCAAAAATGGACTTATGCGAAAACCAAACAAGGCATTTTTCAAGTTTCATTAACATTGATAGCTGAAGTCGAATATAGAGCCGTAAGTTTTCTTGATTGAGGTGCTGTTTTACATTGTGTTCGCTAGGTATCTTAAAATATAATTTAATAATATAATTCAACGTATTTCTAACGCATTTTTTTTTAACGTGGAGCCAACAATTAGCTTCAAGCCATTTATTTCAGAAGGTTCCCAAGGGTTTGGTTCTAGTGTACTTAGAGCTCCCCTTTGAGCTTACGGTAAAGAAAATCATTGGTTTTTTTGGAGGGTTGAAGTTTCGTGACAGAAAACCAATCTTAACAGCTCGGCAAGACAACCATTAAAACCTTTTGAGAAAAATACGTTTCGGCAACTTAACATACGTGTCGTGTCATATTGTGTATGATGGATATAAAGAATCGCATTCTGATACACATCACAAGCATGGTCGTAGACAAAATGTTCTAGACAAAATCAAACAAAGTTATTTGACAGAAAATCAAGTAATATATTTATGAAAACTTCTTGAAAATATAACTAAAACTTAAAAAAAGCAAAACGTCAGCATTAAATTATTTAGCTCCAGAAATTAATTTTGACACACGTGTCAAAAATTCGGCAAAATCATGTGCACAAAAAAGACACAAAAGATCACAAGGATATTTTTTAAACTACCCTTCAAGTTATTAGTTCCATCTAAAAGCGTTGTTAATGGAATGTAAACAAAACAGGTTTTGGCAAAATAATCATAACCATTTGAGAAAATTAGAATTAAATCAGTAGAAAAAAACCACTGACCTATTCAAACATGAAATATAAGCAAAAAATATTCTTTTTTCCAATTGGACATTAAAGAATTTAAGCCTTCCATTTCTAAAAGAATTTTAGATGATACAAATAAATTTGCTAAAAAAAAAAAAAAAATGATAGAAAATTTAGTGCTGAATCCTATAGTATTATAAAGGTACTGTAGGAAAAGTAAAGTAAAGTAACAAAAAGTCACACTTTTTATAACATGTATATATAGAAGTAAATATTTGGAAGTATCATAATTCTTAACCAGACGTATAACTTGCATGATTATTTTAGTTAGGAATTGAGAAGATGCAAAGGAATTGAGAAGGTGCAATTTTAAAAGTAACAACATTTTACGATAGTTGCCTGTTTTAAAATATTTATATATGTGGACCTTGAAACAATATAAAAACCCTAAAAATTCAAATTTGGCTTCAATTAGATCATAATTTATTTTTAGTATTTGAATATCATCACCACAGAAATTTTTTTTAAGCAGGAAATTGAAAAGCTTTTAGTAGTAGATTTTTTATATATTTATACATCAAAGTTAAGATTTAAAATGGGTTTATTTCTCCATATTATTAGCAAAAGAGAAGTGGCTGTGAATAAACAAATATTAAAGTTTTTTTTTCCGAATTATTGGCTAGAAAAGATCTTTTATACAAAATATAAAAAATTTATACAAAACACCAATTGCACCTGCTTTTTTAGGTTCAATTAAATTTATATATCTGATTTTTTTAAGAATGATATTTTCTTCTAGTACTTGGGGTTTACTGGTATATTTGTCCCCTATGTTGCTCTGATCTTTGATTGGAATGCCTGATCTTCATAAGCATTTTTTTAGTAAATTTTCATAAAGGATAAAAAACCTTGCTTAGGTGGCAGAGATCATAAGTTGTTGTCATAATATTAAGGTTTTCAATTAGCAAACTTATGATATTAAAAACGCATAAAGTATGTTTTAAGTAGCTCTGGATTTTTTCCTCAGGCCCCCACCATGGGTGGCTTTCGAGAGTCACTCAACTAAGTCAACAGGTTAACACGAGCAAAAACGATGTCCCCAAAAAAGTTTTAAATGCTGCCCTGCTGGTGTCAAATAAAGTTATTATATTATTAAAGACCATGCTGTTTGTAAATCACTAAAATGATTCCTGTAGACTCCCACAGTAAATCTCAAGAATACCTGATTTTTCTTTAAAAACACACTGTTTTTATTTGCTAACATAATTTTCAATCCATTTATATAATTTATATAATGTACAACAGTTTTTAGAGTAAGTGTAATAGTATTTTAGATAAAAAAGTCGCATCAAAAAAGTTAGTATCCGTGGCTTCAAAAATGGTTTCAAACCATGGATCACACTTGGAATTGTAAATTTGAAGAGTAAATACCATAAACCAAAAGGTGCAAACAACAAGCTTTGCTTTAAAATTGATTTAAAATTTATTGCATTCTTCTTGTGAACATAAGTCATATATCTTGGACCCTGTTTAAATTTTTCTTTTGACATGTAAACCATCTCTGGCTATTCTGAATCTCTTTGAAGCATTAACATTAATGTCCTTTGTGGCCCATTTGTTCCACATTCCTGCTAATATTTTCATGAATCCTTCTCAGTTTATTGTTTGGAAAGGTATGAAAAGTTCATTCTTTGTTTTGTTGTATTCTCTATGTAAACTTGGTTAAAACTTTGATCCAACGGCTGTGTAACCCCAGTTGTGTCTGGTGCGGTGATGTAGAAATGAATGTTTTTCTCTCTGAGGAAGTTTAATACCTTGTAGTTAAACCTTGAGCTGTGACCGTTTGCTAGAATAACTAGTTGTGGTATGTTTTCTGTTAAATATAGAGGGTCAAAGGTATTAAAAGTATTCAATTGCCATATTAAAAGAATTAAATCATGAACTAAAAACATATATTACCTGCCAATAACTGTAACTGATGTTTCACTCATTCACAATTCTCTCGTGATTTTCTTGCTCGATTCATTTCCAGTCGTATAAGCTAATCCAGATGGTGATCATGAATGAAAGTTCTTCCAATGTCAATCTCTCCTGTCCTCACACCTGATTTAACTTTCTCTGGGTTATCAAAGATGTCACAACTTTTAAGTTATTCTACTAATGCATCTAGGAAAGAGAAACACTTTTGCTATTAGGATGAATATTCAAATAGTGTCAAAGATTGTACCAGACCAAAATTACCAGACTATGATAAAATATATAATAATTAGTTAGCTTTATAACAGCCTTCTAAGTGAATTACAGCAGGCAGTCAATTAACTAGACACTAAACTGTATTGATGTTCTAGGCAGGGGCTACTCTTAGACAACCAGAAGTTGAACAGTTTTGTTTTGTGCATTTTGATGAGGTGTTCTAATTTTCATTTTATTTTCATAAAAGAGGCAAATAAAAAACAACTATGTGACAATGCAATGATAATAATTCATATTTTATTACTTACCCAAATGTTCCCCAGCTATTTCTTTTGCACAGTTGAGAGCTCTGTTCATGGCTACAATTCCATGTCTTAGAAATAAATCATTGAGCTCTGTTTCCAATCTTTGCCAAAATGGTTGACCAAGCTTATGAAATAATGTTATAATTTAGGATTCGATAAGAAAGCTTTCAGTTGGTGTAAAAGACAAAACAAGTCATTAAAACAATAAAGTTTTAAAGTAATAAGGAATCATGAGCAAAATTAATTATTTCCCTGTCTGTATATATCACACCTTTTTCTTTGACTGACAATTTGTTGAATTTCTGACCTCTATTCTGTGATTTGCAATATTTTCATATTTTTAAAACATCAGTGATTAAACTTGTTATTCATCTAATGAAAAATCGATCTTTTATCAATTGAAAAATTCCAGACTGCAAAGCAGTATGGCTTATTTTTTCTTCGACTTTTCACCAATCAACAGCTTGCTGTATTTGCTGTTCTTTTTATGTGATGTTCTTTCTCTTTATAGCATCTACTTTTGAATTTGTTTTGCTTACAACAGAAACTCACATTTTATCTTCATCTTAAATAACACATTTCCCTTTAACATAAACTAGCAATACTTTGTACATACCTAATAAATTTATCCTGAAATACAACCGCAAGAAAAATTTGTAATTTATTGAATAATTTGCTTAAAAATAATAAGCAATTTTCCGTTTTGTAGTTTTTAAGGGATGTGGGCTAAAAAATAGAACTTTTCAAATGAACGCAAAATTTTCCTATCATTAAACCAAAAAGTATGGAAGACAATGATAATAAGTACACTGTCAACAAAGAAGGTTTAAGGTCTATACTAGTTTCCATTTTTGAGTAACCAGGTGCCACTTTTTTGTAGTTTTTGAGTGGTATCTTAAACAATTTTACATCCATTTTCCATGCTAGCATGGGGTAGACAGGGTTATTTAAGGCACTCTTCCATAGAAATCATTTTGTGCCTATGCCCTGCAAATCCTTTTCTGTTTAAGGTCATTTTTAACAACTTGTTGATAAGTCTTCTGTGGTCTACCCTTCCCGCAGTTCCCATCTATCTATTCCATTTGATTTCTTAACCCGTTTGTCGTTATCTATTCTCTCAGCACGGCCAAACTACTTTTTTGAAGTACTACTCTAACACTTTCTAGAGCACATCTTTCACATAGCTCCTGAGAGGATTTTCTAACCTTCAATGTCACATTACATATCCATCTTACCAATCTGTTCAAGTCACTTTCCTAATGGTATTTTCATGTTGACATAAAGGGCTGTATAACTCAGCCCCATTGATAATTTAGAGAAATGACTCCGGTAATGAATACCTTTTATTATAGAGATTAGAAATCGTTTTTGAAACTTGTATATATATAAATTATGATTTGCCCTTACAAATACAACTATAACATTTTAATATTACAAGAAGAATTAATATGCCACTATTTTAGAAAGCTTTTATATTTCAGAGACATCCTAGTCCTTTGTTGGAAATTTAATCAATGTCTTCGTTATAAAAAAGATAATCAAATACGTTTTCCAAACATTGATTTATTTCTCTTCTGTGTAAGTATTTGTAATTTTTAGCACAGTTTATATCTACCTTTATTTCAGCCTTAAACCCTTCCCATGATAAAATCATATCTTAATTAAATTTTATCCAACATAAATTTCATCCAAACTGGAATTTTACTTAAATTAAATTTGTAAACCTAAAACATGCTTCCATCAAACCTCATCCAAAACCTAATCCTATCCAAGTGATCGGAAAATCTTGAAGAGCTAACTTTTTTTTACATTTTTACTTACTAAAATTCAAAGGGATTTTTTAATGATTTTAATTCAAAGTTATAGCATTATACAATTGATGCTCATAATTTTTTGAGTGTAAGGGCGTATATATTTATCTAGG
>JAUZNK010004035.1:0-10612 GCA_035046665.1 Euphysa ruthae | reverse complement strand
CATTATCATTACATTATCATTACATTATCATTGCATTATCATTGCATTATCATTACATTATCATTACATTATCATTACATTATCATTGCATTATCATTACATCATCATTACATTATCATTACATTATCGTTACCTTATCATTACATTATCGTTACATTATCATTACATTATCATTACATTATCGTTACATTATCATTACATTATCATTACATTATCATTACAGTATCAGTACAAGTCAAACTTATATACTAATAAACTTATAAACTTATAAGTTTATTTTCGATGAAAAGATGACCAAAACTAGACCAAACTCCGCCATTATGAAAAATGTTTGTCATTTTTATATCTTTTATTAGTTTTTATCTTTGTGAATGATAAATATGTAAATTTCGAATGTTTCTAATAAAGAAAACGACTTCTATATGCTTATACTTGTTTTGCTCAAATATTAGGTATTGTTTATAGTAACCCCTCGATTCGATTGCCACGTGTCTAGACCGTTTACCTCAATATTTTAGAATCTACAGACCTTTTAGAAAAATACAACCAGAATTTTTCAATTTTTTGTTGATACCTTCCCCATTTTTGACCTGGACTATTCTGAGATAACTTAGATTCCAGTTTAGTGTTCATTCAAATTAAGATTAGCGTTTAACACACATAACCTAATTGAAGTTATGCAATATTTTATTAACCTACAAGCTGCAAGTCTATTTATATTGCTCACCCCTTTTATTTTTTTATGACTCCAGAAAAGTTACCTCCGAGAAAATTTCCCCCCGGAAAATTGCCCCTGGAAGATGTTGTTTTCAAAAAAAGCCCATAAAGATTTATATACTAAAATCATAAGAAAATGCTGATAAAAATCTAACTAAAATGACCGGCACAATAAGAAATCCCTTCTTTCTCATCGGATTTATCTTCAAATCCCTTTTGTTTATTTCACATTTCGTGTTGCTTTTCGTCTGTTTCTGCTTCTGAGCAATGATACAGTATGGCACCAATGGATTTTTTCAGCTCGTATATGGTTTTCCCGTTGAAGTTGCGAGTAGCAATACCATAATATTTTTGCAGCTTAATCATTTGTTTTTGAGTTATTTTTTAACTGCTTTTGCCTCCTCATCATTTCTGCCTATATAAGAATTTTTTAAAACACGCATCCGATTTCCAGCACGCTTTTGAACATATCCCACACATTCAAGCCTTTTTTTACTGGCATACCGTATGGATCAAATGCAACAATATTATGATGAGCTTATGTCATCTAGACCACTACATTCCATCGCTCCGGACGACCCTTTGTGATTTACTTCACATTTGCGGTTTTCAAGAAAAGCAGAGTAATCGTTGGAATCTTTTTTACCCTCCCATATAGCACATGGTATACAGTGTTTACTTTTAGTAAGATAATCGACGGATTTACCCGTTTCATTCTAAATTAAGGATACAATTCCATTTATCAACGAAAACCCCCTCTTCTGCCATCCAACCTCACCCGATAGAGCTACATCTGAGGTCGTTGTCGTTTCCTTAAGTTCACTTGCTTCTTTAATTATGGCATCAGCAACAGATATATAATTTTTAGCAGTTTCATTCTGTGTTTAATGAAAAGCAGTTGAATTCATTGGTGGTACCATGTTCATGAACCCGGAAACTAACTTAATTGCTGATAGACCTTTGCCTATTTCACAAAATCCAATTACATTTGATGAGTTAATGTCAAAAGCACTAGTTTCAGGAGGGAGAGTACTAGATTTCTCTAAGGTTTTATGTGCAAGAGAAAGTTAGAAAGTTTGCAAGCCCGTTCTTCTTTGCAGCATCATTTTCTACAGAGAAACTACAGTCCAGACAGAACCTATACGACAACTAATGTCACAAATGATATCCGTATTAATTAAAGCATAATGCCAGGAAGAAGTTTCCTGATCTAAACGTGGGATATCTAACTATCTAACTTTCTAAGAACAAATTGTAGGACTGAGAACAACTTCACTTTCGGTTATGGTATCATTAAAATTTGAAAACGTTTGGGGCTGCACTTGATCGACCACCCTTTTATTTCCGTTTAATAAACATTTTTTTTAGTTCCCAAGCTTTCATTATGTTTAATTTTTATGTTTAATCGGTTTACTTTTACACGTTAGGCCTGTTGCACACGATACTGCTTTACAGCTTGACATTGCAAAAGACGAAGAATGGTGTAAATGTTAAAACCCTTAAGTTACATAAATAATGGAGTTCTAAATTTCGGTTTTGCCATAAATAAATTTCTGGTTCGCTTTACTAAAATGGATATATCTCGAAAAAAATTTTTTTTATTAAAAAGTAATCACAGATTCGGAATCCAGGAGAAATTTCAGTTAAAAGTATTTATTTTTTACAGAAGTTAGAGTTCGACATAAATTTTATTTATAATTTTTAACATACTCGATCTGTGTACAGGTCAATGTGTATTTTTTGCTTACATATTATTTATTACTGTTAAAAATATTAAAATAATATAATTTTCTCTTTTATTTTTTACAGACTTATTTTTTTAAGTTTAATGGTGTGATAACTTAAAACATAAATAAGAATCAAATTATAAAGTGGCAAATCATATAAAGAATTTCCACTAATCATCATTTACTACATCGAAAAGACAGAGTTGTTCTATAATAGTGTGCGAAAAGTAAAAAGTGAATAAAATGTAGTTTGTCGATAGTGAAAGAAGAAACCAGAAGATCCTTCAATATGGCTTTATATATATTTTCAAAAGCACTTGGCAAATGATGTACGCTCGTATAAATGCGAATTAAGTAGAAAAGGCCAATGTAAAGCAAAGACCAAGGTTGACGTCGCTGATGAAATCATTTGTGTAGTCGACGAGCATAGACATTAACCATCTTGTGTCAAAACCGAAGTAACAAGGGTAGATATTGTCAATCTCTGATACTCTACAGTGCGTTTCTTGAAAGTTCAAATTTTTCTTTTTAAATTTCTAGTCAGCGGTCTTAGCCAGTTGAGTATTGTAACATAGACCTTTCGTTTTTCGTCTGCGGATAGCTGTGAAATATGCCTCTTGTGCATTTTTTCTAAGAGGCTTAAATTAAATTTCACAAAAAATTTAGAATTTAGAATATAAATGTGAGATTGCACTCGTTGTTTGCATATGTTAATTATTACTTTACTCACTGAAATCAAGCGTTTTAATCTCGAATACCCATTTCTCGAAATGTCACTATCTAGAAATTTTTTCGCCGGTTCCTTGACCTTGCTAAGACGAGACTAGAGCCCCCAAAGGTATGCCACTTGATGTTATGTTAACTTTCCACCCTCTTACCTCCGAATATAGCTATTTATTACAAGGAATTGAGATGTCAATTAAATTATCATTTTTCACAAAAATTTTTGTTTTACAAAATCATAGTCTATATTTATAAGGTCTGCGACCTATTTTGTACACTTTTAAAACGGATTTTAAAAAAATATATGAAATATTTAAAACAAGAGAGAAAGCAAAATATTTAAAGATTTTAAATGATACTTTTAATAATAAGCCATGGAGAAATTCCATGTCGTGTTACAGTATTTCAAACCTAAAGCAATGTGTAAAAATACCATTTTTGAAATTCATCATATTATATTAGTTATATTCCATAGAATTTTGAATTCTGATAGTAAAGAAACAGCTGAAAATATTAACCGGTATTGATGATAGGAGTCTATGTCAGACAACTGGGCATTGATGTCGGACAACTGGTGAAAAAATTTAGATGTCGAACAAGTGGATTATCAGGCAACTGGGATGTCGATTAAATGGGTTCTCACTTGTTCGAAAGCCCAGTTTTCCGACAAAATTCGGAGAACTGGGCTGTCGATCTATTGGGTTATCGAACAAGTGGGATTACCCCCATTGTTTTCATATTTAAAAAAACATTTAATGCGTTTGTATTAATTTCACAGGTAAAGTCCCAGTTGAAAGAAATCGCCGAGTTTTCGTGCGAAGCACCGCAAGTTCTAATTGTAAACAAAAATCTCTAATGCTGCTGTTGCAAACTTTGCTACTGTGGACCACATGAAAAGAAATATCCAAAATCAAAGAAGAGATATGAATCATCCACCTAATCCAATAGCTAGAGGAGTAATACCGCAACTTCATGTCGAATTTCAACAAACTCAAAATGGAGAAAGATTTTTGTAGTTTGATAGCAGTAGTGGAGATAATGATAGAATGTTAATATTCGCTAACGACCTGGTCCTTCGACTTCTGGTTGAATCGAAAGATTGGTATAACGATGAGACGTTCAAATTTTGTCCTGAGTTATTTCTCCAAGTTTACGAGACACACGCAAGAGTAGATGGAAGAACGATTCCCTGAGTTTACGCACTGCTCCCGAAAAAAACGGGTGCAACATATGAACGCTATTTCACCGAATTGCGAAATCTACTGCCAGTTCCTGGGAATCATCCACGTTCAAGGTTATTTGATTTTGAGATTGTTGTAATAAATTCAGCTCGTTGTTTATTTCCAAACGCTGATATAAGTGAGTGCATTTTCCATTTAACAAAAAAGTTTTTTAAAAAAATGCAAGCCTTTGGTCTACAAAGGCGATTTATAGAGCACCAAGAATTTGCCATCCACTTAAAAATGATTCCAGTTTTGGCCTTCATACTTCCACAACACGCTGTCGACGTTTTCGAGAGACTGGCAGACCATATTCGACAAACCTACGGTGAAGATGCTGACGCAGTTATTTCGTGATAATGACCTCGAGCAGTACCAATTTTTGCTATCGAAAGATACAACTGAAATTGGAAATAAAAATTTTGTAAAACTATATGCTTTTTATATCTGTTTCACACGCGGCAATTACCTTGAAATCATCAAAATAACATTTTGTTTGTAATAAAAAAAAATTTTTTTTTCATAACCCCTTTTGTAAGGTTAAAGGGTCAACATCTCAATTTGATTCTGAATTACTTTTTTGATTATTTTATTTTATTGTGTATGAGATTGTTTGTTATATCAGTTTTTAGCTGGGTGTTTGTTTGAGCATTTGTTTTAATATAATGTATCCATGTGATTAAATACCGCTGTGTTGTAGATTTCGAGATTTATTTGTATCATGAAAACTGTTATTTTGAAAAGCACCTTGTTTTTACAAGATAAATTACTAACAAAATAAAGCAATATTTTTAACATAACGTTTTAATACAGGAAAAAAAAGTTACAAATCTTTATTTTTGTAACTGTATTAGAGCTGGCGGAAAATGAATTGCAATATCTTTAAATATATTGTCAAATAAATTATTGTTTTTGTTTCTTTGACGCCACATCTTCTCACACAAGTAACTGTCAAGCATAGTACAATGCGTTCTGTGCTGTCTTTTATTCCTCATTTCCACAAGTTCTCCACGTTTTGTGTATATGCATTCGCTACGGGATCAACAAAGTTAAACGTGTGGTTACCTGTTAGATGTGTGTATCCCATCGCTTGTATGCCACCATAAGAAGCCCATAAATCAGACATTATGGTAGTTCCAGGAAGAATCCACCCTAAAATTACAGGAATTTATCCAGAACCGTATACATAAATGCTTTGTGTGATTCGTGGCAAATTCCACCGAACGCCCATTGCTGTGGCAGTACTGCGTCCCTAATTGTTTTTTCTTTGGACAAATAAACTCTCCTCTATCTCTTCAGTAGTGTTGGTTCCTCTGATAACAACAGGATTCACAAGAAGGGCAGTAGCACACACCTCACACATGAAGTTGTTCCAATCTACTGCACTGTTTTTGTTCATTTGAATTTTATGCTTACAAAGTTCAATGCTCGTCTGTTTCTTGGTCCAACAATAAATAAAAAACACCGCCTTTAGAAACGGAAGTTTTGAGTTTTCTAACCAAGTATCTTTTCTCACTCCTACTTCGATACGATAACCACGCGATGTGCATCGCCATTTATCACCTTTATCTTGGAGTTGTAGAATCATGGGATTCCCGCAATTCCAACACATTCTTGGGTTATGTATGGAGAACTCAACGTTGCTGTAAATAGAAAATACTCGAAGCCTTGTCGTGTAAGACCACTGAAAGCTGTAACATGTTTAGAGCCATTGACTCTCGATAACTCTCACTCATAAATTTAAAAACAATAGTTTGACGTATACAACGGTATTTATATGCTTTTCAGTAAAAGCGTGAAAATTATTTTTAGTGTCTTTTTGAACTTGACATTAGCCGTTTTTATACGGAGTCTACTTAAGGTTTAACGCGATTGAGCTTTTTGAGTTTAAGTAGCTTCAGTATAAAATCAGATTATAACTGTTTTGGCTTAAATTTGTAACATAAAGTAATACAAACTACGTGCTCAAGATAACAGTTTCAGGCTGCTCAAAGGATGTTATCATGGAGCTTTGGCATCTTCTTTCAGGCTTAAAGCCAATTTGAAAGCTGATTAGACTCTTTCCCAACGAGGGTAGATGAATAAAACAAATATAATAAAAAAATTTTTTCTACATAGTATCAGGAAAACGTCCATAGCTCCAAAAACATTTAATTTAGCGAAAAATAACTGCGAAAATCGGAAAGTACGATAAATTTTGAGTAAGATAGAGGCATGCTTATCCATATTCCAATTTTTTCATCTTTTTTAAAAATGAATATAAAAAAAAAGCAAAAAAATGCAGATTTTTGCTGAGCATAGCATGTAAATATAACGGCTATTCCATTACACGGGCAAGTAATTTATTTCGACCGGGTTTTTCAAAAGTTATAACTCTTTACGAAGCAAGAATATAAAACAAGCTGGCGGAGGAAAACTTTTCGCTTTGTCTCAAATACTTAATAAATGTATTGTTGGTGGGGGAAATATGGGAAAATACCCGAGATTTTGATAATTTTCCGGTAGGGGAAGCGATTTTCCGGGGACAATTTGCGAGGGCCAATTTTCAGGAGGCGATTTTCCGGGGAAAAATTTTCTCGAGGCCAATTTTCCTGTTATGGTTTTTTATACAGGAAGTAACATTTTTTTAAAGTTGTACATCAAAAAAAAAAAGAAGTTGTCTGGCGTTGATTTCTTTTATGCAATACATTACATGAGAAGAGACCAAAGAAAAAAATAACAGTCTTTTAACGTCCTAAAGTTAAAGGAAAAATCTATTATTAAACTTAATTTTGATAATTAGAGAGTTTTTCAATAATTTTTAGATTTTTTATTGCATATCATGAAATTACATCAAAAACCAAATATGTTTCATAAAAAAAAACTTTTTTTGATTTTTTGGAGGTTTCTAATCGAAACACTATTCTTAAGAGATTTTCCACAAGCATCTGAGAAAATGAATTACCAGATACTACTTCAATCACTGCGTACTTTTACGAAGGTTACAATTAAGATGATTGGCTAACATTGTTTTTAATGGGAAGAATTATTTTCTCAGCAAAAAATGTAATCGCTACTTTACGTCTAACCAATTTTTTCTTTCTTTCTTATTTTAAACAATAATTAGTCAAAAAAACATATTCAATACTTTACTCAAAATATTCAATACTTTACTCAAAATATTCAAGTATTTTCAAATTTTTGAGAAAAAAATTTCGAATCCGATACTTCTCAAAGTATGTTTATTTTTTTACTACATTGAAATTTACGTATATGCATATTTCAAATTAATCCAAGTTTTGATTCGTCTGAACGAAGTCTTTTGACCTTCAAAGTTTAAAATCATAGAGAAAAACGGCATAAATCTTCCAATAAAAATCTTTCTTAATTTTAAAAATAAAAAATCGAATGATCAGAGCAAAATATCTTCCAAGAATTGTGGAAATTTTAAATATAAAAGTATGAGTTTTTAATTTTTCGAATTATTTCAAAATTAATTGCAAATGAGACAATATATCGAAACTGAAATTTGTAAAAATCAATACGGCATGCGAGATTTAACCTGAAGGGTGAGATTTAACCTGAAGGAGACAATTTATTGGGTGAATATTTCAAGTTCTGATTTAGAGATAATTTTTAACGAAAACATAACACGTTACAAAGACAAATATCAAGATCTGGTGTTAGAATTAGATTAGATTCGATTAAATTTAGTAAACCTCTTATAGTTCTTCTTTATTAATTTTCTTTATTGGAATACAGTATTTATTGGAATACAGAATTTATTGAAGTACAGTATTTGATCCAAGAGCTGCAATAGATTTGCTGATTCTTAAATATTGTATTGCAAAAAGCGATTATTTCTGATTTTCATTTTTTTTTTTTTTTTTCTTTTTTCAATTCATTTTGTTTTATTAAATATTTTTTATTTCAAATATAATTTCTGGACAATAAGAAAGTCAGGTAAACATTTTAGATCTTTATTTGAACTTGATGGATTTTTAATACCATATATGAATGTTTAATACCATATATGGATGTTTAATACCATATATGGATGTTTAATACCATATGTGCATACTTAATACCATATCTTAATGATATTATAGCATTTGTAATGGTAAGTAACCACACTACACACTGAGTGAGTTAGCTTTTTATTCGGCCGCCCATATTAAACAAACAACAACAAAAATAAGTATAATTTGCGTTAATAATAGATTTAGATACGATTCTTATAAAAGCGCAACAATATTAGATTATAAAAGATCCGGTGACTAACAGGAAAAATAAAGCCATCAAATACTTTATTTAGAAATCTGTGAGGAGGACAGTAGCAATAAGCCTCCCTGACTTGACTGCTAATTAACTTGCTTGTTTGATATGTTTACAAACGTGATACACAGAGCTTTTTCCAAATTTTCTATTGATGATTTTGTTGTTTGCCATTGCTATGTCTTTGAATCAGGTGTACTAATTTTTGAACTATACTGTAATTGCATAAAGCCTGATTGTCTTAATAGCACGATATTAACTGTTTTCGCACTTTGATTCTAAAAACTAATCGTTTTTAGAAATTTGTCTTTGTATAAATAATACCACCTCATCAAACTTCCTGTGTTTTTAGGTTTTTAGGTATTTTGCTTATTATTTTTTCATTACGTTAGCTTCCAAAGTTTTCATCAAGTTTATATTTTTGAAAGTTCTTCTAAGCCTTTTTTTAAAACCAATAATCCCCAATTTTCTTTAACAGAACTTTTTTGAAATTAAGTTGCTTTTGTGACGTCTTCATGTGAAGGGACTTGTAAATTTTATGTTGTTTCTATTGATTTACCTAAAAATTTCTGAAAAATATGCTTCATGCAGTTGTTACAGTTACATATGTAGCACAAAAATATGCTTCATGCAGGTGTTACAGTTACGTATGTAGCACAAAAATATGCTTCATGCAGGTGTTGCAGTTACGTATGTAGCACAAAAATATGCTTCATGCAGGTGTTACAGTTATATATGTAGCACAAAAATATACTTCATGCAGGTGTTACAGTTACATGTGTAGCAAGGATACAAAAAATACAGCAACAGCAAAAAAATGTCGTAAAACTTCTGCTGTTAAATTTTGATTTTTATACAAAACAAAGAAAAAAGAAACACAAGTCAATTTGTTTGTTTCATAGGCAGAATCAAAATCCCGAAATCTTTTTAAAAAATCAATGTTCTAACCATTCCGATCTCTGGTTTATAAACCAGTGCTTTGTGCTATAATTACCGACAATAGGATTCGTTCATAATATTATGTATATCACAATTTCAGAGGTCTACATCTACAGCTACAGGTGTACAGATATCCAACCATAAGAACATCGTAATAATGGGGCCAGATAGCGAGTAGTTTATAATGAAATATTTGCACCTATATTTTTGCGATGATTTTATCTCTTGTTAAAATAAACTGAAACAAAATGATTAAACATACAAAATATACATGTCATTGTTTCGAGTGTTGATATTACCATAAAAATGGAATTGTCGAAAATATTCTTAGAAGTGAGGATACACCGAAATCATATATATTTTCAGCAATAGTCGGTCTAGTATCAATCTATAGACTTTGTGAATTGTAAGGAGGCATCACGTTTAACACTCTTATTGTAACGTAGCTCATTTTGTTTTCGGATATTTTAAACCTTGGGAATTTTTGTTATTTTCTCCATAAATTAAACATGGCTGACTATACAGTTAAAAGATATATGTAACATTGATCTATTCAACGTTTGGCATATAGGAATGAGTTAATGAATTGAGAAGCACTACACAAACGATTTCAAGTGTGACCTCATCTCAAATCGGTAAAAAAACTTATAAAGAAATGGAATAATGATAACACGAATTAGAGGAATTTTTATTTAACTGTATTTTAGTTATAACATTTTTTATAGTGTAAAAATTAAAAAAAAAAAAAAAGCAATTGCTAATATTACGACGACCATGAATTACGACGACCATGAATTATGAATTACAATTTTTTCGTTTCAAAGATAAACAAAGTGAAGAAAGAACAATAAATAACATTCGTATTTTTCTACTTATCTATCATAAAAATTTATCATTGGGTTTAATAACAAACACATTTCTCGAATTCCAATTTAGACAAGAAGATCGAAATAAGAAAACTACTTTGAAACTTTTGTTATTTCTATTTTCTATTATTTACTTTTTCAAATTTCTTTTTTATTGCAGAAGAGT
>JAUZNK010004034.1:0-10613 GCA_035046665.1 Euphysa ruthae | reverse complement strand
AATATTTTTTTCAATATATGTATGTTTCAACTTAAAATCTATCATTTGAGCCTTTGTAGGATTTCCAGAACCTTCTATAAGTATTAATAGATATTTTTGGCTATTTTCTTTTTTAATAAAAACCCCATCGTCCTCACAGAATGTAACGGAAAATCGACTCCCGTACCACGAGGGTTAAACTTTAGGTTGATGCTTCAGCACAGATTTTGAGTTTTTCTCATATTTTCATGATTCTTTTATAATTTTTGATAGGTTCTTTTAACAAAAAAGAAGTCAGTTATATTTTTTAATACTTTACACCTTTGCTTTGATAAAAACAATAAATAATATATGAAGTTTAGCATAACTTATCGTATTGATTTTTGGTTTTTGTGTTGTTCTTCTGAAATCATAAAATGGCCACCTAGTTTCAAGGGTAGTGTTGTAAGTTTTAAAAGAGGGTCTGTCCCAAGCTTCAGTAATGGCGCTGTCCCTTGGCAGTTACCTTGTTCTAGATTTGGTGATTCTAGCTGTGACTCATCGGTTTTTCTCTTATTTATTTCTTCATCCTTTATAAACCATAATGTGCGAACTACTTTTCCGTATAGTGCTAAATTTTTTCTTCGAATTAGTTCTAAGTATTCACATTCTCTTAAGGTTAAGTACCGATATACGTATTTAGATGCAGTATCGTTTTTAACCAGACATGCAACACTCATTAAATGTGCGAAAATATTCAAAATCACTCCAAGACACGACACACTGATTGATATTATGAGAACAAACCATATCACTAAAAACACATATTGATATAACATATTTGATGAGATCTCACAAATAAGTTTATTTACATTTTCATATGCTTTTTCGCTATCAAGTGACGCATCATGAATATCACAAAATCCAAATGTTGGTAGCATTTGATTTCCTGGTGTTGGTAAACGATATGCTGCAAAGTTCATTGATTCATTATGGTGCACCCATTTTATCCAATCAATACCATAGCTTGTGAATTTGTGACGTAATGTTGCGTTGATGATGGCAAAAACCGAAATGTTAACGAAAACGTATAGAATTTTTATGAGGAGATTAATACCAATTCGTAGTCGCATTTTCTGTTGGGAATTTATCTGGTAGTCAAAATAATTGTGTATAATGTCTTCAATGTCTATCTAAAAGTCAGTAAATATTCATCTTTTAATTAATCAGCAGGAAATCTTGTAAATTCTACCATGTTTTTTTATAAGAAACCCATAGAAACATTGAAATTCTACCATGTTTTTTTTATAAGAAACCCATAGAAACATATAAATTTTATCAAAAAGGCTTTTTCCCTGTACTCATTTTAGAAGGATACTAAATTTCAGGAACGGACAGGACTAATTTTCTTCCCTGGAGCGCTAGCTAACCTAATTGATAACTTTTTACCTTTAGTATGATAATTATTTCAGTGGTATGATAGCAAATATATTTCTTGGAGAGGAGAAGGTGTGCAAGTTTAAAAACATGTTGTTAATTTGAATTAATGATAATGACTGTTTATAATAATGATAAAAACTTGTTTAAGATGCAAACTGATCACATGCTTGTTTGACCTGGTTTATTGCATGCCAATTTCTTTCTTTTTTCTTTTTTTTTTTTGCGAAGCTTGTAATCCATTAACTAAACCATGCTATGAGATTTAAACTAAAGATGATATGTTTGTGTGTTTGTGTAGATGGCTTACTTTTGAAATAATCTAAAGATTAATGATAGAAAGAACACCTGATTTATTTGTCAGTTTGTTCTTCTTTGTAGGTGTGCCATCACAATCTTTTATATATTGCATTGACTGAAAAACTATTCCTGGGTTCACCCATATTTTTTCTTTGTTCATTTCATATCTTTTTTTTTTTACTTTGAAATTCTCAGTGATTGTTTGCACTTATGTGCGTGCGCAGAATGATTTTATGAAAATGAAATGCTTCAAAATGGAGACGAAAGAGTTTAATAATATTTAAATCCCTAAAAATATATTTGCTTTGTTTAAAAAACCTCTTACCTTTGAATGCTTCTTGAGGTGTTCTCTTAGACTTATCAAATCTGTATTTGCTATTCTGAAAATAATGTATGGTAAATAAAACAAGATTGCAAGGCTGGCTACATAGAATGGCATCCATTGGTACTGAGCAAAATAATGACGTTGCATTGTGTGACATTCTTCATTCTTGCCATGTAATTTTTCTTTCGACTTGCACAAATGCCCATTTCCTTTCCACGTTCCGTCCACCTCAATATACTTTGGAATCCCATAATGTGCAGATTCATCCATGAATTCTTCCATCTTTGGAAATATATAAAAACCTTGGATCCAACAAGCGCTGTTAATATATTTTGAATTTAATGGTGTATTTCTTGGCTCTGTACATGAGATATTATCGTGAAACCAATCTAAACCCATTACGAGACTCTCTACAAGAAATATCTTTGCAACAAATATTCTTGAAACTTGATCGGTATAGCTATCATGACGTACTTTGATTTTTACTGTTAATATAGACTTTATATTTCCTGTTAAAAATGACATTTTTTTTTGTGTTTGTTAATTTAAGTTTTAACTTTACATATGCAATGTTCTTGAGACTTTATAATCCATATTCTATATATAACTTATAGATATTCTTTCTTTTGAAAGTTTGTTTTTTAAAATTCATATTTTTTGATATATACGTCATTTTAATTTAAATAACAAACTATAATTTTTTCTTTGTGAGCTGTTTGATTTGGCTAATTTAAATATATTGATTGATTTCAAAAAAAAAAAAATTAATCCAATCTAGAGAGTTATATATTTATTATAAAAGTTATATTAATAATTTATTATTCTTTTTTTTTTTTTTTTTTTTTGCATATTAATTCAACAAACACACCTGGCTCTAAAGCTATTTTTTCTTTGTTTTTTTTTTTTTGTTTTTTTGTCACTTTTTGCAATAATATTGTTTTTATGTCTTTTTCAAGTTATAGGTTTCTTTTTATTACTCAGGCTACTCAGGTTACTTAGGTTGCTTTACAACTATTTATATCATTCTTGAGTGCAGTATTTTTTTAAAAAGTTTTTTTTATTTGAGCTGAAAATATTTTTAGAATCTTCATTCAGAAATCAGGAAAAATGGAAAGGATAATGTACGCAAAAAGAAAAGAACCCTACAAAAATATTACAAATTTTGTACTTCAGTCAAACATTCTTTTTTTTAATCTATTATATCTAATCTATATATAATCTTTTAAATAAGGTTATTTAAACAATGTGATACTCGCAACCTTAACCCTCATGGTGCGGTTCCTGTCTATAGACGGGTTACAGATTCAGTGAAAAAAGGCAAATCCGTCTATAGATTGGATAATTCATGATATTTTTCCCTAGACCCTTACAAAAGAAATTCAGAAATGCTCTTAGCAACTTAATAATATGTTTGAAACATAATTTATGAGTAGAATACTGAATGTCTGTCTTAATCATTTAATAAAACTTAATTATTTATTGTATTTTCTCACAATTTAAGTAAAAAAGAGAAGAATAGAATAATTACTAGGAATGTAAAGTTTTCTTCAAAAAAAAAATTTATTTCTTTGATGTTTGGTCACAAAGGGTCTGGGTATAGCCAAATTTTTGAATTTTGTTTTCATAAAATAATTCTACAATATATAAGTGTCAAATCAAGCCCTCATTGAGTTCCTGTCAACAAGTAGATCAAAAGTTATGGTCAATTTTGTAAAAGTGAGCTTATATTTAAAAATAAAACATTCTCAAAGGTACTTCGTCTGATACTGCTGCATTCGGAAAAACTGGTCCGCACCACAAGGGTTGATATAAAGCTAATCTTTTGACTTAAATAAGTAACATAGTATAGACTCATATCACCATTGAAAAACAAGGCACTGTCCAATATTTTCCTCCTTCATTAAAAGTTTCAGTCAGCCACACTGATAAAAATTTGTTAATCAGAATAGTTTTGTTGTTATTATTAATTACATGAAAAATAATCATTGTCATGTTAACACTGTTTTTTTAGTAAAATATTAAAACCATAAGTAATAACACTTTTTAAAGTGTTATTTTATCAAAATAATCTGCGTTAGGCTATATAAATTATTCAGCTTAATGATGAATATGGATTGGGAATCCTTGATTAGTCTGGCTTGGAGGGCAACAACAAGTTATTAAGAAATATCAGGACACATATCGCACAAAAGTTCGCAAACAGACAACCTGGCAGACACACTAAAGCAGATGTGAGTCCCCTCAGATCCAGCTGTGAATGTTGAACGAGGGAAAGCCAAACCAGTCTGCAAATTTTGCATCTGAAGTTGGACATTAAACACGATATTGTAGAAAGCGCACTAAAGACAGTGATGTTTTAATTGAGGAAGACTGTTTATTCAATACTTACCAGTGTTTAATTGTATTCAGTGTTTGGTAATTGTTTTTTTTTACTTATTAGACCATTTTTTAGAAAAATCGCATTTTTTTTTTTTTTTTTTTGGAATTCCAAAAAATTGATGTTTCCTATTTTGTTCTAAAATTTAGGGTAATGAAGTATCTTAAACTGATTCATTTTTAAGCCCTTCACACAAGCTTTCCAAAATGGTATCAATCATCTTTATAACATGTTCCATTCAAAAGTTATTGACGAATGTATGCAAAATCTGCTGTTTGGCCCACTGTGATCTGGTAGCGCATTTGGCTCTCAAACGCAAGGTCTTGGGTTCAAATCTGGGTATTGCCCACTCAGCGTATGAGTGGCATTTCAATGCACACATACAGACACACACACACATGCATACATACATATATGCATGCGTACATACATACAGACAGACATACATACGCACATACATACACACACACGCACATACATACTTACATTCATTCATTCATAATGACCTTGGGTTATGTATGTTTTTCAATAAAAAAGGTTTTAGTCTAATAATTTGCTTTATAATTAGGTTAAGGTTTTTAATCACAGTATTTAACTTACATTTGTACAAAAAACTTAGCATTATAAAATTCAAAACAAAAAGCTGACTTTAATAAACACATTTAATTACAATTGTAGGCTGAATAAACACAATAGTTAATTAAAATTGTAGGCTGAATAAACATAAAATTTTCTAACAGATAAAAGCTTTAGGCCAACCAACTTTATTTAAAATTGCTTTTATGCACATTAAACCAAACAAAGCTTGGATCAACCAATACGGTTTAAAACAAGATCTAACCACAAACAATATTTTTTTTAAATTTCGACTTTTTCTCCATGAGTTATTGAAAATCATTTGCAAAAACCAGGTGAATTAATGAACAAACATAATAGAAATTTCACAATGGAAATAAAAATAAATTTTTGCTAATTATAAAAAATATTAACCATTATTTATTTATTCTGTTTAACAAAAATTATGAATTCTTTTAATTTTGGAATTCCAAAAATTTAATTCAATTTCTTTAATTATGAATCTTGTTATGTAAAAAGGGAATGTTCCTCATCAAAAAACTTAGATAAATAATTCTCACAACATTATTCACCTGAAAATAACTTTATTGATAATTATAATAATATTAGCAGTGTATAATTGAGGGTTTGAGTTACGTGATCTCTGATTAGGGTTCAGGACTTTTGACCTTCTTTAGAATCCATCAGTTGTGCATGCTGGAGAATGCAGACAGCTGACTTAATCAAAAATCGAATAAAGGGAAAACCACAAGCATTGTTACCCAAATTTATGGGTACATAAATTACAGATGTATATAGTCTCAAAAGTAAGAGGTGTTTATTATATTTAACTTTTTGTGTTTTCAACTTTTGTTGAAACTTTAATAAAATATACTTTACAAAGTGTTTTATTCAAAACTACCTATTTTTTTTTGGTTATAATTATCTTGTTTCATTTTCTTTCTGCTTTTCTGGTATTCAACTATGCCGTTGTTTCACAGCTATGCAACCTTTTCATTATACGACTTAGTGAGTTTTTGTTATCATCGTTTTGTTTAATTGTATGTGCTTTATCTCCAATAACTAAAACCAACCCTTCTTCTTCAGTTGTTAAATTGTGTTTATCAATACTACTTTTACGGTTTGATTGCGGATGTAATATATCATTTAGATCGGTGCTCATTCGTGTTCGGAGTTCTCGAACAACACTCCCATATAACACAAGATCGTTTTTTCGTATAAACTCCAAATATTCGCATTCACGAAATGTTAAGAATCTGTAAATAAGTTTTGATGTTTTATCTCGCCTAGCCATGCATACTATGTTAATAATATGTGATGATATATTTATAAACACACCAACTAATGCAATAATTATTGCAAATACTAAGACAAACCAAAGTACCACCAGAACATATTGATGTAGCACATTGGACGATATCTCACACAACACTTTCATTTTATTATCAGTTGCTGTTTTGCTGTCCATTGCTAACTCGTGGATATCGCAAAAACCAAATGTTGGTAACATTTTATTGCCAGGAGTTGGTATCTCTCGCATGTTGAAATCCATTATCATCGAAGAATTTTGACGTAACCATTTGGACCAGTTTACACCATAGTTGTGATATTGATCATTTAGAATTATATTTAGAATGTTGAATGAAGCCAAGTTAACTCCAACGTATGTTAATTTTACCAGAATATTTGCCAGAACTCGAATTCGCATTTTCATTTTTGAATTAATGGCATGATTAAAGTAGTTTTGCACAACGTCTTTAGTTTCTACCTAAAATGATGTTTCATTTTACAACAATTAGAACGAGCTAACCTCAGGGATCACTAAAATGTGAGACATAGAACAAAGCAAAATTACCATGTTAAAGTTAAAGATGCCTTCCCTCAAAAATATTAAACTGGCTTCTATAAAGAAGACAAACCAATTCATTAAGCGAAACTGGGTTATAGATAATCATTTGTGTAAATGCGCTTTTTAAACACAGATTTATTTTTTGTAAAACACTAAAAATCAACTGTTTGGTGTTATTTAAGTCCGTTTAATTGCAAAACTAGTCTACTTTGAAAGCTCAAATTACATGAACTGAAATTAAATGACTATATTAATAAAGAATTGTATTTTTAAGTAATTTTAGAGCCCAAACTCAATTTTTTTATTAAAAAGTTGTGGTAAGTGATAGTTTGTGTGCAGGACCTTATAGATTTAAAAATTTTTATTTTGCTGCCCTTTTGCAATTTTCCTGAAAACATTTTTAATATGTGACAACCCTTTATTCCCTCAGTTGCCTTGCCCTCATTAACATTTTTAATATGCGACAACCCTTTATTCCCTAAGTTGCCTTGCCCTCAATGAAACTTGTTGTATTATATTATAGTTCTAGTTTTTGAGATTAAAGCGATTACTAACTTCTTCTTTTTTTTTTTAAATCAGTCGCTTTAGATATCTTATCCAAAGGAGTATTTTACTCATTTTCAGTGGATTTATGGATGTCATCCATCTTATGTAAGTTAATTACCTGAGGGTACTTGAGAAGCTTTCGTAAACTAATCATATCTGTGTTTACCATTCGGAACAGCATATACGGCAGATAGAACAGAATCGCCAAACTTGCAATGTAGAATGGCATCCACTGATACTGTGCAAAAAAATGTTTGACCATGGCCTTACAGCTGTTGTCTTTTCTGTACAGTTTTTGATTTGTACGACACAAACTCTTGCCTTTCTTGTGTATCCCATCAATTTCAGAATATAGTGGTATACCATAGTATGCTGATTGTTTCATATAATTCTCCATTTCAGGATACACATAAAATCCACGAATCCAGCAAGCTTGATGAACAAAGTCAACATCTATATGAGAGTCTTTTGGAATAACACAATAAATAGTGTCATGGAACCAATCAACACCAACTATAAGGCTTGCCACCATAAATACTTTTGCTACAAATATCCTTGATACTTGATCAGTATAACCATCGTGTCGTTGTTTAAGGTTTATTGAAAGGATCGATTTGATGCTACCAGTGATTAAAGACATATTCTATACAAAAATTTAATCATTGATGGTTAAATAATCTGATGGTGTCTATTTACATTAAAAACTAACAATTTATATCATTTTCTGAAACCCTTGAGTATCATAAATATTTTTTACCTATACCAACATCCCCTTTCGACTTCACTAACTATAAACTTACACTTGTCTGGTAAAACATATGTTAAAGTGAAAGCACATGCTCAAACTATTTAAGCAACTTCTTTCTAATTTTCATGCTACATAATGATAAAATGCTAACATTTTTTTTTTCATAAGAATTCAAGTGTTCATCATACCTAAGCTACAGCTGGTAGATATATTAATTTTCAAACGTAACGTTCAAACCTTTTGTTTCTCTACCACCTTTAACTTTCTATCCTCAAGCGCACTTTCACTTTTCAATGGCATTGGAAACTTTCACAAACCATGGTTTAATTGAAGAAGCTCCTCTGTCGGTTTAGATATCAAAATTTATTGCATATGTAATTAGTTTCACATATATATAAAAATTAATTTTTAATCATTTGTTCTCTTTTTCTATATCATTAAGATTGAACAATTATTTTCAACTGCTTTCAACTAGGTTTCCTATTTTACTTGACATTTATAATCTTTTGATTCAATTCTATTTTACTCAATTTGGAATGTTTTCCTGACACTACAAGACATTGAATATCTTGAATATATTGAATTTATTTGACATGAGGAGTAGTATTTTCTTGTTCAGAAAAAAAAAAGTCGTATTTGATGTGTAGAATATTTCTTCCATTTTATTATGAACAAGAGCTTTTTAGCCCTAAGCAATGCTACTATGTCGATCCTTTTCTTTTGGGAATTGGTAGATACTATGTTGATCCTTTTCTTTTAGGATGTGGTAGATACATAATAGTGTATATACCATTTAGGTTGTATTCAATTTGGTACAACATCTGACATAAATCCTAGGCTCGAATATATGATACTCTCAGATTCTTAGAATATTTTTAGAAATTATTTTAAATCATTTTTACAGAATTGATAGAGAAAAAAAAAATTTTTTAAAAATGGTAAAAGCTTTTAATTGTCTTAAATTTATTAGCTCACGTTTAGTACTCACCTTAACAAATAGCTCACGTTTAGTACTCACCTTAACAAATAGCTCACGTTTAGCACTCACCTTAACAAATAAATCACGTTTAGTACTCACCTTAACAAATAAAGTGTATTTTTTCACACAAAACTTTAGTTCCCTTCACACAATAGTTTATCATACTCTCATTTTATAGAAATATTGTGTGTATGTTTAAAGGTTCATCATTATAGCACTATATTTTACCTGGTTTTATGATCACTTCCTCTTTTCTTTATTGAAGTAGCGAAAATCAGGTTAACATCAGTATTGTTTATGCTTGTTGATTTCTTATATTTATAAGCTGAATCTATTCCCTTTTAAAGCTGTATTTTTTCTTATCAGAATCAAGTGTAGATTGTTGAGCGTTTCTGTACTCTTCCATAATGCCAAATCCTTCCTAAATAATAAAATTATTGGTTGCGCATATTGTGAGTTGCTCATATTATGTGTATTAATTATTAACGCCCTAATTTGGACATCACAAAAGAAAACTGCAAATATTTAATAAATATTTAGTAACTTTATGCTTCCATTGATATGTTAATTTTTAATCTCCTGCCAATTTTTTTTTAAATAATAGATTTTTGATGAATAGAAATGGATAAGTTGTTATTAATTTAGGTTGTAAAAAAAGTGTGGTATATATGAATGTGATACTTTATGTATTCTTTAACATAGGATATCCATTGGTCATGTATTAAATTATGTATTTCAGAAATATATTCTATTAGATTCCTCTTTTTCTCGTGAAAATAATGCTTTTTATGCATAAGCACATAACAGATTTAATTTTTAGGTAGAAAACATGATATTCCTTGAAATATACAGACCAAAAGAAATATTTTCGTCCTTTTATTTTCCTCCCTTTTTTCTTTTAATGTTTAATTTTAATCAAAATGAATTAAAAGAATTTCCTACATGCGTCCATCCACTTTAGTAATTGCTTTTCTTAAATAAGTTCTCCAATTTCAAACTCTATAATAATCATCTAAAGTCTAACCTCTCAATTTTAATTCTAAAGTTTGTTTTATAAAACCATTTAAATAATTAGACCGCATATCATTTAACACTGTTTATGCCCTGGTATTAACATTTGTATCCTAAATCCTGATGGCCAAAAAGTCACCTAATTTTAAAATGTTTTTTAACCAATTTTGTGGCTGATTGATGATGAAATACTAGTGCCCCTTAACTTATTGCCTTTTGTCCCTAAAAGTTTTGTCAGTTCCAAGAATAAGACAAAAACAAAAAAGTTAATTTAAAAAACCCACTAAAAATATTAAAATTGTTGTTTAAGTAAATAAATCCACCTCAATGATATAGCTAACCCAGCTGCATACTATCAAAATTAAATCAGCTATTAAATAGCTGATTTAATTTTGTGTTAATAATGTTTGAAATATCAAAATAATGTAAATATATTTCATGCTAATGAAATTTTTCAGGTATATACTTGAAAAATTGCATTAACGTGAAACAATATATAGATATAGG
>JAUZNK010004033.1:0-10613 GCA_035046665.1 Euphysa ruthae | reverse complement strand
ATGTATGTATTCTATGTAAGGTTGAACTTTTCATATCTTTTATTTATTGCTTTGCTTTGATTTTGAGTAAATATGATACTCTTTCAGCTCTTGAAATAAATATTTCGTGTTGTACATCAAGTGATCATTATACTTGTTTTAAGTGTCATAATTTAAGGCTGAGTGGATGTCTTGTTTTCTTTAAGCCAGTGTTTTATGTGCCCATTGTGCATGAAATTAGCTTTAAAAATTTATTCAATGTCAATTAATATGAGGCTGTAAAGTCCTAACAACATTATTTTAATATTTAGTATGCTAGTGTGGAAAAGGATGGAGAGCGATATATTACTCCTACAGATCTTATCAGGGACTTGTTGCAAATGGACGCTGGATGTTTCAATGCAAACACCCTTGCACTGTTATCAGGAGTTGTTGACCAGTCTAAAGATGGGTATGTAATTTCATTGTTATTTGGATATATATATATAACAAGAAATTATTTAAAATATTGGCAAATGAATCTCATCAGGGTTTTAAGAATTTACAAAGAATTTTAATTAGCTATTAGAACAGTGTTAATGTTCATGATTTAAACATGAAATAATAAATCTTAAATCTTACAAAATTTTGGCAGGTTAGCTATGTTTTTTTTTGTGTGTCAACTCTCTCCAGTTGGTTTTGGTATTGATTATAACCTTAACATGTGTTTTGATACCAGCTGATTTAGTTCTGGATTTTATGGTTGTTTGGCCAAGCGAATAAGACTTTGATTTTCTGTCACGGAGGTGTGATTTCAATCACACCTCCTAAGAGACAAATGATTTTTTTACCGGTAGGCTCAAACCGCCCTCTAAGTACACCAGAACCAAACCAAACACATGGGAGCATTCTGAAATAAATGGTTTGAAGCTAATTGTTGGCCCGACTTTAAAAAAAAATATACATCGGAAATACGTTATACTTACTATATATCATCTGGAGTTTTAGTAAGAAAGAACATATAATCATAAAAATTTTGTGTAATCTTTATGTACTTTCAGATCATTGGAACCTAAGGTGTGTTCTGTGCTGATAGGTAAATGCACATGAGTTGTAAATAAAAGTATGTAGTAAGAAGTCTTTTTGTGCCAGGCAATTTTGGATGTACTAATAAACACTTGTAAACTTAGCAATGGCGAATGATTATGAGGATAAATCATTGCATTGTTTACTTATTGTAGGCATGATGAGAGATAAAGCTAGTGAGTTTGTTTAAACTTTTTTAAGGGGAAAATTTCAATCTGTATTATGCAAAGATCACATTAAAAAGACCAGTTGTGTAGTTGGTAAGGAATCTTGACTCAAGTTCTACTTGAATGGTAATGAATCTTTAGTGGATAACAGTTTTTTCTGTATAGAAATGGGACAACCATAATATGTATATCAATTTCATGATTGGCAAGATAGTTATGACTTGGCTTAATGCATACACACTTCAAGTTGGTTGGTTGTCCTGAGATTGAAAAGACATTTTTATACTTAACTATTTGTTCTGATATCGATCATGCATGAAAACTTATCTTGGTTTGTGGTATTTTTGATGGACTTGTTGGTAAGAGCATTTCTGGAATTTTTATAAGTCATTGAAGGCATGATTATTTGCTCTGGTTTTTATACAATTAATAATTTGTTTGTAATCAAAAACATCAAAGAAAGTTTATACTGATGACCTTTAGATCTGATGATAATTAATATCAAATTGACCATATGGTCGTGCTTCGAAACAGTCTAAAGTTAATTAAGGATTTAAAGGTAACTAATTGGGACAAATACCCATGAGTAACAATACAAAGATATTAAAAAGCTAACCAAAAGCCAAAAGAAACCGATTGGTGGAATGTGAATGTAGAATCAGCAATGAAATATAAACGAGCTTTAAAGAAAGCGTGGAAAAATCAAAATTTAATACACCTTTATCTTGTTTCAAAAAACGAAGCAAAAAATGAGGCCTATCAATGAGACGTACGCGCTCGGGTCTACATGCATAAAAGTGTTCATTGAAAGATATTTTTGGTGTTCTGTTAAGCAATCAATGGCATAGCTAGAACTTCCGTGTACGTTGGATATTGCGTGCGCCAATTTTTAAATTGTGCACATCTAAAAATGGTGATATATGTTTTATTGTACAGTGTACTGCATAGATTCAGATAGTTTCACTTTTTATTCCTGAGCAGAACAAACTGGGTGAACTTTTGCTTGTCTTCTATGGTCGAAATATTTTTTTCAAGTATTGTGCATATTTCTTCAAAACGATATGTTAATTAACCAAGATTCTGGTACACATATTTTTCAGATAATTAAAACATCAGCTGTAAATTTAACCACTTGCTCATAAATCAACCAACTCTCATCATAACTTTAAATATCAGTTGATAATATAAAGATGTAAATACAAATTTCGAGGTTGGTTAGATATTTTATTTAATATAGCAATGGACAACGCAAGCCCAAACTGAAAGCAATGTTTTTTATTTTTTTAAATGCTATTTTTTCCCCCGATCACTATGTATATTTTATCTTGTTTAAAACCCACAACAAAATAATTTTTTTAAATTTATTGATCTTTATTTGACCGTACTAACATAATCATTTTATGGACTAAAACTTTAGGCATAAACTTAAACCATTTAATTTAATTAAGTATACAAATTAAGAAATTATTTATAACAAACTTCAAATAAAACTGTAAGTTAAAGTGTATTTATTCTTAAACCTTTTAACAGGCCTAAAGATGTTCTACCAATATCTCTACATTGTTCAGAAAAATAATATTAAACAATAACAGCATAGTCATATTTTACAAAACATGCTGTTTTTCAGCTTAGCGGCCATGATTATCGCATAAAAATCTTATTTTGATTTGCCGTGTTTGAATTCATATAGGCCTTAGTACTATACTTCTATATATATATATATATATATTTATATATATATATATGATGCCCGAAAGTTTTTTGTATAGAATATCCAATACTTTAAAGTTTGCCTTGTTTTGAGCCACAGAAATAAAAAATGGTATAGTGTATGTAAAGTGTTTGGGTACAAGGTCTATTGTGTGCCAAAATAATTGTAGGATTTAGCAAAAACTTTACAGTCATAGTTGGTGAACTTTAAGATTAAGTGCTTAGTCCTCTTTTTTATCATTGTATGGAAGCTGTTTCATGTAAATTTAGAGTAAGCTGTTTGTGGGAGGTGATCTAGGCAGGCAATCTTTTGATATTTGTTGATTTTCTAGTGAAGTTGTGGGGAACACTAGCTCTGTGGAATTTTGCGGAAATTACACCAAAAGGTCTTTTTGTCAACTTGAAGACAAAAATTAAGATCTTTTTAATTCCATTGAAGAACATGACCATGAGGCCTTTGTTTCAGGCATAGTCAGTTTTCAAAAATTCTTCATGGTAAGAAGAGGCAACCTGTGATCATGGGCATACATATGTAGAAAAAAATTCAATTAAATATGGGCTGTTACTTTCTTAAAAATAAAAATTTATAAATTCAATTTAAAATACTCTAAATTGTTTTAAAAGTCTTAAAAGTTACAAAAAATAACTGTTAAACAATATGAATTTTAAATTTTAGATTGATTTCATTTGAAGAATTCCAAGCATTTGAAGCACTGCTCTGTAAAGCTGATGCAAAATATAGAGTTGCTTTTCAATTGTTTGACCTGGATGGGAAGGGTACTGTTACATTTGGTGAGAAAAATCTTTAGATTGTTGTACTAAGCTAGTCTAAATGGAACAAAGGCCAGCCCCTTTGTTTACCAATAAATAATTTTTGCTTTATTGGTTATTTGCATAAATTCCTATTGCATCAAATTTATTTTAATGTTAAAATTTGTTTTCTGTAGTGTAATTTCTATAAACTCTTCATTAATTTTTTTTTAGATGAATTTAAGAAGATGATACAGTGTCAATTGCATGCTAAGAAGTATCCATTTGACTTTAATTCAGAGTTTGTGACACGTTATTTTGGAGCAGACACAAAGCTTGAAGTTAGTTTCAGTGAATTTACACAGCTCATTAATGTAAGTCACTTTTTAAACTACACAATGACATTATACTTATCTTTTCATCAAAATTCCACAATTTTCTATAAAAATGCATATTTTTACTACATTTACTTATGCAAGGTTTTTTTGTAGAAATTGCTGTTTAGCTCTTTCTCGTCTAATGGTTCGTGGTATGGCTCAAAATTTTTGACCGCAGTGAACTAAGGGTTCGTAGTACAGCCTTTTGATCTGAGGACGTTTTTGGGCACCTTCCACCCTGGAATTTTTGATGTTTTTTTGATTACTTCTAAATAAATTTTGCCATAACATATTCAAAATTGTTTATAAATAGCATTTTCTGTAGAGAAATGGTTTTTGTTTGGTTTTAAGTGAAACGGCAGCTCTGAAAAAAATGTATAGTGAAATTGATAAGATCTTAGATGTACATTCTAGAGTATTTTAAGTTCTGATGAAGTTTTTACTTGCAGTTTTTTTCATTTTATTATTTAATTTGTCTACATTGCCTATCAAGATAAAGATATGAATAGCCATCTTCCATATTTATTTTTTGCTGCAAAGTCAATTTTCAAAAACAAAAGTCGCATGACTTTTAAAAGCTGATTCTTTTTTCATATTATGAAAGCTGCTTCTATGAGAAAAAAAATGTGCCATAACTTTTTAAGTGATCTTTAGTAGTTCAGTTTTTATAACAATTTTAACAATTATAACAATTTTAACAGTTTTTATAACAATTTAAGTAAAGCCTGAAAACGTGATTTTTAGTTGAGACACTCTGCCAATTTAAGCTGAAACTGGAAAGGGTTAACACACTGCAGTCACACAATTGACAAAATATTATTACTTGTAAAGAATTGCATTTGATTAATACTTTGAAATTTAAATTTAAAAAAGGATATCCAAAACTTTTTAGGCTAATTTTTATCACTTTCCTTTATCATTTCCTTCTGCTCTGATTTTACTGTAGGTTTTCAATCTGCAAAGTTGACATTCAAAATTCCTGATGTGTATTCTTTTTTTGTATTAATATATTATATAGGATTTGAACCAAGAATATGTGAGACAGCTGTTTAAATTAAAAGCAGGTAGCAATAGTTATATCAACTCTGCTCAGTTTGTTGAAATTATGAAAATTGGTTGTGGACATAAATTATCTAAATTTGTTGTTGACAACATCATGGCAATGGTAGGTAATTCAATTTTTTATTTCAATTTAGGATTAAGTTTGAGATTTTTTATTGCCGTTCGACAATTTAAAATTTTTTTTTCCTGAACAAATAATTAACACATAAAGCAATATTTTCAATTTCATGATATAATTGTGCTCATGTGACAAGCAGAAAAAAGCAATCTTAATTTAGTTATGCTTTTTCACCTTTTGTTATTACCATTTTATTACGAATTTATTAACTCATTTTTAACAGTAACATTTAAATTGAACATGCTCTAGATTTTAAGTTAGAAGACCATACAAGTCAGCTTCTGAATAGCCAAGAACTGCATTTTTTGTATGACCTATGAATTTTTTTGTTTGGTTGTGATTATCTGGCAAAGCTGGCAAGATCCTAAAAATTTCTGTCTGTCTGTATTGTGTTGTATTGTAGAGCACTTACTTTTCTCTAAAAAGTTTGTCTGATTTGAAATTTTGAGCGACAAGCTGTTCTGTTCTGTTCAAATTTTTCCAAATCTGGTTATTATTGAGCCAAAAACATCTTGAACATATTTCTTTTGAAAATTTCTTTTTCTCGTGAAATCAATGACATAGAGGATATATTTTTATTGGAAAAACCTATAAATAATTCAGGTAACATGATTCCTGACTAGGTTTTTCTTAATTTTTCTTCTTAGAGGAAACTCTTTTAAAATTGAGCAATGCTTATGGACATGACAAAAATTTAGTTGATGTATGACAAATGAAAACTTTATAAAATTCCTTTTACTTTTTATTTTGAATTCTTATTTTAAAATTGAAACTTTATATATCTATTTTTAACAAGCAATTTCCAAATTTTACTTTATATTTGATAGTTTAATAATGTAAGATCTTTCGTGAATTAATCAAATTCTATACAAACTCATCTAAAAAAAGAAAGTTGCTTTTGAATAGAGTGTAATATTATTTCACCTTTAATTCTTTTACACTTTTTGTAAGAAAAATGATTTTGCGTTACAGATTGAACTTGTTTTAACAGACAAAACTTGTTTTTTTCTTGGCTTTTTTCTCAAAATGCACCCACTTGCTATGATGCCCCTTAACTTGATTTCTCTAAAGCGAAGATCGGTAGTCGAGTGTTCACTCACCCTCCTTTTGCGTGTCAAAAACTTTTTTCATAAAGTATTCGAAATTATTTAATTTCCTACTTTTTCTAAATCATGCATTTGATATATTTTAAAACCATTATGTATTATATAATTATAATGAAGGAAAACTCCACTTCTAAAGAAATACAATCAGATGGGTATTGTAACAACCATATCTTTGGATTTTGCATATTCGTCTGATATATTATTCAAAATTTGTTCAAAACATGGTTTTTTTAAATATTGTTTCAAAAACATGCTAAATCCGGTTCACTTGACTGAATATTTGCTTGTTTAATCTAATAATCAAGAGTTATATATCGATACGGGATAACGAAGTGTGTCATAAGATTTTAAACCAAGTTTTTAATGTTTTTATAATAAGGAAATAAGGAAAATCTGTTTTGATTTTACAGTCATGATTGCCTTTATCGAGATTAAAAGAATGTAAAAGAATTATTATTCTTGTAGAAAATTTTTGAGCAATATCCGTCTTTCATTTCACAGGGCTCAGTAATAACTTTTTTTTCTCAAAGCAATTATGAATTTTTTCAAATTAATTTTGTTTTTTAAGGTTACTACAGATACTCACCCCAACCGAGTGACATTCATTTACTGTACAGCATTTTACGACTTATTGCAAAACTTAGAACTTTTTGAAAAAGTATTTCAGCATGTTGATGATAATCAGAAATTTAAAGAAATCACAGCAGGTATAAATTTATATTAATATTTAATCGTCACATACATTAATTTTTTTTAAATATTTGGTTGCTTCTTAGTTATATAAGTCAACTGCAGATTTTTTTTTTTCATTTTTTTTTAATTTTTAAGATGTACTTGTAGCTAAATATCTCAGATGAATGTCAAACCACTCCTGAAATTAAAATATCTGCACTCAACCATTTTGACAGAATAAACAAATTTTTAAATAAAAATCAACTCTTTATGTATACGTCACAATTGAATTCAAGAAATTTCATTGGCTTTCGTGTACTGTGAGTTGGAATGGATGAAATTCAGATTTTTAGATATTTTTATACTTTTGAAACACTTTAATTTTTAATGAATGGGAAGATGTTATGTATTTATGTCATTGATTTATTCATTTTATTTTTGTATTCACTTTTAAATAAATCTTTCTCTTTGTGGTAGTTGCCTGAAATTAATTGCGTTTTTGATTTATTCACACTGAGCTTTATGTTAAACAGGGTGTTTTTTCCCTTTTAAGCTAATTTTTTATTTATAGATGAACTTTTGCTGGCGTGTCAAAAGTATTCACAGGTATTTGTTATTTTCTAACTTTATGGAATCAAGCTAATTTTGCATAAACATCTACACTGAACGTTTTCTTTTTTTTTTTTTTTTTTTTTTTGTATCTCTTTTTTGTTTTTAATAAGCATTAGAACACAGTGTCTAAATGTTTCATGTTGGATTTTAACTTTACTGTGTTTTAAAACACATTTATAGTATAAATTACATTTTAAATTTATAACACAAGCCATTGATTCAAAATTTGTGAGGTGATGTTGTTATATAATATTTTTGATTATTTTTGAATTCAATCATTTGGAAAGATATTATTTCCAGGCCAGATATTTCAGTTTTGTCCCAAAGTGGTGTTTTTCTAATTTTCTCAAGATATCTTTGATAGAGTAACTAGAGCAGATAGAGGAATTCCCATGGTACATTTTAAGTGTTGTGGCTTTTTTTTTTTCAGAAAAATATTAATAAATATAACTACCTATAAGGTTAAAAAAATGTCGTGTTATTGGTTGCTGATCAATATTTTAATGAGAAAAATTTTCCTGTATGTTATTTTTTTTCTGATGTTTATTTAAGAAACAGTTAAACTCAATTTATAAACATTGTAAGTATTGGATGCCATGAACTTCAATAGTTATTTGTTTCAAGCATTTTAAAGAAAAATTAAAATATGAATGGAAAAGGTATCGATTGATCAAAACTAAAAAAAAATTATCAGGCCCTTTAATGCATCAAATTTAATTTTAAAATTAAATTATTTTGTTTTTCTCCAAGAACTGAAGTCCTGGTTCAGCCAAAATTTATTTGAAGATACTATTTTTGATCACACTAGCTGTCTAATTTTTTTTCTTTGGATAAAGTGGAAGAATTAAAAATTTCAACGTTTTTTGTTTTTTTTTTTTTTTTTTTCACAAAGAAATATTCCTTTTTAAAAAAATTTCATGCTATTGAAATTTTATAGAGAATTTTATTTCTAATTTCTTCTGCTTTTCATGAGCCCAAACCCAAACTAGTCAAAATTGGATTAAAAAAATAACTCCTGATGTTGCTCAAGAAATTTTTATGTTATTATAAATTGTTCAATGTTTTAAAAGTAAATCTGATTTTGAAATATAGTCTTCCAATTTTTATCAATAAAATTCTTCATTCTGCCAAAAGTTTTTTAAAATAAAATAATAATAAATATAATTAATATAAATAAAGTTATTTCTAATAATTTTTGAATGTTTAAAAAGTTTTAAAACAGTAATTTTAATTTTACTCTCATGTTAAATATGTTATTTTATTATTATTATTATTTTCCAACTTTTCCAAATTCGATATGTATTGATATCTACATGTACCGATTTTTTATCTTCTAAATTTACGAAACTGAGGAAAAAGTAGCAGGATGTATGAATTTCATGGATGTTCAAATGTCTAAAAAACACATTTTTATTTTTGTGCATGCAAGTATTATTTTTTGTTTTTTGTAAAAAATTTTTATTTCCAAAGATTGATGGAATTTATATTTGTAATTTTAGAATTTTAATTAATTTAGGTGAGAAATAACTTATAATAAGTTTATTTCTAATTTTCTATTTATATCATTTATCTTTATTTTACACTTCAATGAGCATATTTATTATCTGGTATAGAAAGTGATTTTAATATTTTCATGTGTTTTTAATTATTTATATGAATGTCACTTCTATATTTATATTGTATCAAATGGAAATACTTAATAATAAAATAGAGAAAGTCTAGATGTTATAAATAAATAATTTTTTATCAGAAAGAAAAAAGAAAGTTCAGCAAAAAATTTAACATTAATTGAAATTTCACTTAAAACATGATGTAGGCCACATCTATCTATCTTCCGCTATACCAATCCACTATTTTTTTATCCTATGACACACATGCATAATCACCTGGAGCCACATTAACTTTTGGGACATCAGTATTCCCGAAGTTGTGAATTAAGTTGTATTTGAATAATAGGCCTATCTAGCTGCTTAAAAACATTATTTACTTTCCCAGAAAAGTTATATACTTTATATTGGAGACATGTGTACATTAAATTTGATTGAATAAATTGTAAATGCTTATTTTATATATTATTATAATTTGGAATTAAAAACAATTTAATTGTGCATGGGTGTTTTGAATTTTCGGTATTCCCGAAGTTGTGGATTAAGGTGTGTCCACACTGGATAGTTTTGTTCCTACCTACAAAATCAAACAAATCAGCAATGTTAAAATCTACAAGATAAGACCAAAATTAAATGATGGTTTCAAGACATGATATAAAAATAATTCAGTAGAATTTTATTTATTGATAATTAATAATTACTTTCCAAGTGGTTCAAACTGATGGAAGCTGCGTGTTCTTGGTATAGTTGTTATAGTTTTTTTTCTATTCCTGAGAATTGCTCTACACAAAGTTAGTTCTTCTGATGAGATGTATATCAAGTGTATACCTGCAGTATTCTGGATGCAATATTCATACATATCCTTTGGAGTTAGAATGTGGTTGCATATCTCTTTGTAAGCTTGATTGTGCCAAACTTTTGACTGTACCACCAATCCAATCACAAGGTTGCTTTGCGTGACTAATAGCAAAAATTGTCAATTTTGCAGATAAATTAAAATCTTCGTGAAAAATTTTATATTCACCAGCGCATCGATCTGAAATATATTCAATATTGGTCACGTTAGATAAGTTTTGCTTAATATCAGTGTTAATAATTACAATAATATTGTATACAATATTTACATTGTGGGTCATATCATCTGAAATAATACAATAGGATTTGTGATTAAGCGTTCCGTTTTCTTTAGAATAAATAGCGACAGGATGAAATGTCACTTGTACAATTTTTTTCCGTTGAAAACTTTGGACTTCATCTTGCATGTTGAATTTATAATTTTGTGTAGTCACCTAAAAATAAAACTCATCTCTTTCTTCTTTAATCTCAATCTTAAGTATGCAGCTTGACTTTTTGCAAGATGTGAGTGTGGAGTCAGTTTTTTTAGTCCT
>JAUZNK010004032.1:0-10613 GCA_035046665.1 Euphysa ruthae | reverse complement strand
ATAAGTTATGACTCTCTCTTCTTTAGAGTAACCCTCTTGATAGAATAATGATTTGTCAGCATTTATTACCTGCTACAGTTATTAGTGGTTCTCCAATAGAGAAACAAACAGAATGCCATAAAACAAGAGAAATACATTTACAAGTGAAAGGAAGGCACCAGAATGATTTAAGAAAAGATTTGTTTGGTAAGATAGTTGTTATAAAAAATTTAACAGCTTTATTTTCTTCGGGAATACAGCTTCCTTACACAATGGAAATGAAATAAAATGATTCAGTTGTCGATTAAGAATGGACTGCAAACTTGGTGGGCCTTAGAAATGTTTCCTGTTTGTCACTGTTTTCTTTTTTCTAATTTTTTTTTTGTAAAGTAATATTATTGTAAGGATAAACTAGTGATGGTTTTGAAATTTTGTGTAAAAAAGTATTGATCTTTTGGTAATAGACATAATATAATAAAAACATATTCTGTATTTCTATCAAACTTTTAATAAAGTGTTCTTGCAAACTTCTGTTCCGAAACATTAAAATTCTATTCTAATAACAATAATTTTATTGTGTCTCATAGGAATTCACATTTCCTGCAATTTTTTTCTTTCAAGCACTTTTTTTATTCAACATAATGGCCTATGACCTTTAAAAAATTATAACGTTAAATGAAATAAATTGCATATTTTTAAATATTCACCATAATTTTTTATATTTAATTCGAACCAGATTATGAAAGTTGCTTTTTGATATGCCATTAGCCATTTTAAAATATAAAAAGCTTGAGTTATGAAGAAGTCAGGATTGATTTTCAGAAATTCCCCATATTTTCATTTGAGTTCAGAACTCAGTTTTACGTTATGCAGCTGTTCATGTCATTCAAGCATGTTTGTCCTTTTTTTTGTCCATTAATTTTTGGCCAAAAAATTCTTCAAACTTTCTGTAAAAAGTTTTACGCTCTGTTGAAATTGTGCTTGCTCTCAGAAAATATTATATCTGATTATTTGAAATAAACTTTTTAAATTTTCTCAAAATTTCAGAATAATCTTTAGAATGTTCTGTAGCTGTTCTAAGAACTCTTTTATAATTAAGTGTTAAACTTTTGAATTATTGTGTGTAAATGTAAAATTCAAGAAATTTAGGCTGTATTAAAATTAATAAAGTCCACTGTAAATTTTTTTCAAATTCAGTTTGGTTAAGGTTCACTTACTGATATTTACACCCCCTGGCAAAGTCATTAAATTTACCTTTGCACAATAATTTCGCAAGTTCTCTTCAAAGCCATTAATTAAGCTATTAAAAGACATTGAAAGTTTCTAGGAAATGAAGGGTTAAAAATTTAGTTTTCCTCCAAATTATGCAGTCATTTTCTGGGAGAATTTTTACATCCTTGCTGTTCTCTAAAACTTAGAAAGTCAGATAAATCACATATTTATTTTGTGAATTTATTGTGCTAATATGTAGCCCATCATAAACTTAATTTGAAATATAGCGGTGTTGTATTAGTTTGAGTCAAAATCAATTTCCTCTTTAACTTAACCAATATGATCCTATTATTATCAGCACGCAAGCTAAAGTTCTGGCCATATTTTCTGGCCATATCATGCTTATTAACTGGTAGATTTCAAATACTATCTTTCTTATTTTGGGATTGGCCTTTTATCATTATTGTTATTTTTTGAAAAGAATTTTCCACGATATTATTACTCCTTCAAGTCTGTTTTTTCAAAATCTTTTTAATAATTTTAGTTCCACCATGAATCATACTGAGCCTACCAATAAAACTTTATTTACTTTATTCAACAGGAGAAGAAGAGGAAAAAAATGGGCTTCGGAAAAGAAAGTATGTTATTATTTACCCACTTTTCCCTAATGGTGCATACAGGTTAGCTATAAGTGATGTCACACAGCAAAATATTACAAATGTTTTCATGTAAAAATATTTAAAATAAGTTATATTCTGTATCTTTTTCCCTTGATTATCAAAATTAATACCCTTTTGTATTAGTATACAATATTTTTTCTACCAAAACCTTTCTCTATCCCACATTACCAATATCACCACTGGCCTCCACCATTACCTCCTCAATGCTCAGTAATTTGGTTAAAAAGTTTTTTCACATCTTGTGATTGAAAGCATGGAAATGAATGGTTGGAGGGGTACATGCAGGGTGGCCACTCATACTGAAAAAACTGGAAAATACTTAATATAATTGAAAAAAACTAATACTTGATTATACCGGAAAATTTCTAATTTTTTATGTTTTCCAATATTATACTTTAAAATTGCAAAAAATTACTGGAAAAATACTGGAATTTCAATTAATATGAATTTGTCATGATCACTTTTCTGTTTACTAATATAGTCATAGAATTAAAAATCCAAAATACATGGAATGTGTGTTTCAGTATAATGTATTTATTTATAAGATGTTTTCTGCATATAGCTTTCTTGTAATATTTTCAACGTTTAAATTTTACGGAAGTAAAGAAGAGTTTTGCAAACTCACAACAATAGCTCAAATTTTTAGGCTAACGAATGTTCATTAGTAATTGAATTCTTAAGTTGGAAAAATTTTTGCCTTCAGTATTATTTTCCATCAGTGTGATGATTCTAAAGTCTAGTATGAAGATTTTCTTGATAATGTAGTCAAAGTTGATAAAGATTTGTTCAGTAACTATGATATAAATACTGGTTTCTTGGTGTTTATTTGAATGCTGATAAAAAGTTCATAAGTCTGTAGTTTGCAATTTTTTGTTGACCCTTTTGAATGGCCAAGGTCAAGTTTTAATGTTAAAATAGAGACGATGTGTGTAAACATGGTGCCTAACTCGTTTATAGCCCATAAAATGGTCTGTGATCACATGATATTTTCACAGGTTCCCGTTTCTAGCCTTGAGTTAAGAAAGAGCTTCTACAAAGCTCTAAGGCATTTCAAGTACATTGCAAACTTGAGAAAAAGAGGGAGCAAGAAAGAAGAGAATGACAAAAGTGGTGCAAGAAAAAAGGAGATTGCTACAGGAGAAGCTAACCACAGCCAAAAGAAAGAAAATTTAGCTTGAAGGTTTTTGGAGTAATGTAACTACATTACTCCAAAAAGATATAGATTCCTATTTGGTTGAAGCTGGGGAAAATGTGGGTTTTGCTGAAATGAAGATACTTCTAACCAAAGCAAATTCTTTTAGAGATGCTGTTAAAGCAAAAACAGAAACAATTAAAGACCTAGGAACCACCTCCAAGAAACTTGATGAATAAATAAAAGCATTTTTTGTAACTTATCAGCATTTTAAAGTTCATTTTTTTGTTAAGACCTTAGTCTTGGAAAATCTTTGTTTAAGACCTAGTTTGAGTTTGAGTTACATATCTTTTATACTTACTTTTATATGCTTTAGCAAATATACCTTAAATTTATAACATCTGTACAATTGAATCTTTTGTTTTTATGATTCTGTAATAATATACTTGAAAATTCTTGATTTTCTTTTCTTATAAATACTGGAATATACTGGAATTTTGTCACAGTGATACTTCAAAACTGAAAGAATATACTTGAAAATGTCCTTGAATATACTTTAATTTCAACTTGCATTTTGTGTGGCCGCCCTAACATGGGAAGCATGTGTTTTTAAATGATGATTCAGTTTTAACGTTTGGATAAATTTAGGACTTTGTTGTACACGATATTTTGGGCTGAATTTTTTGAAAATAGTTTTTGGGGATTTCAACTTGGATTCCTATTTAATTCTAATTTAATTCTAATATTTTGAGTTGGCCAGGAATTATTTGATTGGGTTGGGGGTTAGATTCATGGTTGGGTTTTTTAAGACTAGCGTGATTTATGGAGCTTGATTGAAAGCTGAGTTGGACCTATCACTAGTCTTATTTATTGGTATTATTTACTGTTTAAGGGTAGGGTTAAATGGTGTGTTTAGTTGAGAGAAGGAATTCTTGGTTGTGTTGGACATGGTTTTGTATATAAGGCTGAAATTAATTTAGATCATGATTAGATAGGGTTTGGAGTTCGATCGGATTTAGTGTTGTGTTAGGAGTCTTGGGTTGTATATAGTTCTGATAGAGTCTAAGGCTAGATATTGTTTTGAGTTAGGAATGTTTTAAGGCTGAACCTTGTCTGCATAATATTTCTTAGTGGTTAAATCAAATAGTGAAATCAAATTGGTTGTGAATTTATTAATTTAGGGCTGGGATTTATGATTTAAAGTTATATGATCCATGGTACAATAAGATTTAGAGCTTGATTGAATTTAAGGTTTTATAATCTTTAATTGTGGGATTTTAAAGCTATTATATAAAAAGTTGACTGATCTTTTGAAAATTATGTATTTAGTAATTCCTTTTTAGAAATTTGGCCAAAATGATTTTGAAAAGGCGGATTTCAAATTGCTGTGATTTTGACAAGAAAGATTATCTTAACGGTCTGTTAGAGCCTATCAAGTAGCATTTTTTTTTGTCTCCCAGTCTCTGTATAACACAAATTTTATTAACCTTCATAAAAGCTATAAAATTAATCTTGGAGTGGGCTAGTTAACAAATGATATTTATTGATTAAAGTTCTAGAAACTATCCCAAATATGACAGAGCTTTTAAACTTTTGCGCATATTGAGGGCTAAAATTTTTGTCATCCTCAACCTATATGTGGTTTGTTTGGAAAAAATCAGTGAAAAGGCCATAAATGCTCACCCTAAATGCATAAAAAATGCAGTAGGTGATAGAGTATTGATTCAAAACTTGGTTGTTTTATGATATAAATAATTAATGGTGGTGTATATTAAGGTTAGCTACAATGAGTCAATTTTAAACAAGGCCAAAAATACAAGAGAGAATGTATAATACTACACACTTATAATTTCCACATAATCATTACCAGTTATACATGATAGTTATAAACTACTTAAATAATACATTAAATCAATACTCTCTTGTTCTTCTGATGACACAGAAGCTCTCATGCTTTAAAGAACGAGCTGTGTGACCCACTTCACCGCAAATTGAACAGCTGAGTCTTGCTATTTCCGGATGTGATGTAATCAGTATTCTACGAAAGATATCTTTAATCAAAAGCTGGAGAGATCTTGCTGCAAGACCACTCTGAAACAAACAAACATGTTTGTTCCAGCTTTCAACTGGACTTTCACTCCATTCCACAATAGGGTAACCATCATTCCAGCTATGAGCACACATTTGATGGAATGATGAAATTATCATTACCCAAAATGGCATGTTATGCCATTTTTTTATTAAATTTTAGGAACAGTTTTAGAGAATTGTGTACATCCTCACCCTCTCATGACTTGACTTGTTAAAGTAGTCATAATATCGCAGTAACTATTTGTTACTATGCCACAAGTTACTCAATCCTGAAGGAACCAGTCACTGCACCGAGGTGCAGATCTTAGACCGTTCATAATTTATTCTTCACTTGGCTGGGGGCAGACCAATGCTGGATAATGATACAACATCCAATACAAAGTTTTGTTAGAAATCAACAAAAAAGTCTGTCGGGCATATATTTTACCTAGAAATTATTTTTATGTACGAATCTAATGGTGTCATATGTATGTCATTAATTTTATACAGACCACATAAATTTTTGACAGGTTCTAAGTTCATATAAAGGAGTTCGTCAAAGCGAATTCTTGCTTAACTTAAATAAAGTAATAAATGATAAAGTGATGATAAAGTTTTCTTTAAAGTTTAGGTTTTGATAGTTTTTGATGTTTATGAATATATTAACTATGTGTTTTGATTTGGAATCCGGGTCAGATTTTGTGAAATTTAAAATAAATACTTGTCTTGTTATCGTCTTTCACAAGCCGCTCTTCTACAATGTAAAATAGTTAGAGTTTCATTATTTACGCTCAATTGTTGTTACTTAGTTTTCCATCATCATATATTCAATTCAATATCAATATGTTATCAGATTTCATAATCGTGTGTAAATATCTACAAAATTTGGCTAAAAATTAAAATAACATCAAAATAAAGAATAAGGAAAATATTATAAGATTTGGCCATGCCAAATCTAATAATCAAAGGTCACACACACCCAAAGACTTCAATTTTGGTGTCAAACTGGACTTTTTTTCATCTCGTAGAAAAATGATTTTTTTTTTAAATTTTTTTTTTACTGTTTAATTCATCGCTTTTGTCATTTGTTGTAGTTTGAGTCTTTTGTCCTGGTATTCTCTTTTTTATAAAAAAAATATATATGGTGATTTGTTTGTCCACAGTCAGTTTTTATCAGAAAATGCTCATTATTTATTTTTTTGTTTTTTTTTTGAAAAAAAAGTTTGGCCATTAATTTTAGACTTAAAAAAAACTATATTCTTTATTCTCCTACTTTTTTCATCATTATTTATTTATATTTTTTTTTTTTTTGCATCGTTTTAAGTTTAGAAATTTCTAACTTAAATAAAAACCAATGTGTTTTTTTTTTCTTTTTTTAGAAGTACAGAGACAACAAAAGATAGCATTGATGATATCATCAAAACACACCACGATAGACAAGAAAAGGTTGCAGATGAAATGATCAAGATGGCGCAATCAATGAAACACAATTCTCTTGCTGCAAGGGATATTATTAAAGCCGATAATTTGGTAATCAGTTATGTTTAATATTAAACTTGTTTTTATGAGAAGACTACAATCATGGCCATATTATATGAAACTTTTATCAAATCTTAGTGCATCTTATAGTTTGATAGAAATAGTCATACTTGGTATAATTTGTTGTAAAAACTTTGGCAACCAAAAAGTTAGTTATAAAAATTATTGATTTTTGCTAATTCAAATATATTTATACCTGTGCATAATTTCAATCCTTTTTGTACCAAAATTGTATTGAGGACTTCTATAAAATATTTTGTGGAAATTTATCCATGTGAAATCTATAATTATCTATTCCTGTGAGTTTGTTCTAAAAATTTCCTTATACCAAAGCTTATACAAAAAAGTTTACTGTCATAACACCACTTTATATTACCTTTCTCTGTTACATATAATAATATTCTCTTATTGATTTTCATTCTTAAAATCGAACATCTTTAAATGGTGGTAAAAAATTATTTAAATATTCAAAAATGTAATCTTACCCATTAGGCCTGTATTCCTGGCAAAATAACAATTCCTTGTTATTATAAAGCATATTTTTGAACATCGCACTAAATTTCATAGGAATCAAAATTGAATTTTTTGTGAAAAAAAATCAAATTTTCAGTTTTAAGTCCAAGGTTAACCTCTGACATCACCACTAAAAAATAAGTAAAATACGTAGAAAATTTGGTTTATTAATTTTTTTATTTACCGTAATGACGGGAGATCATCTAAAGTTGAACTTATTAAAAGATGACTACCCACGGCAGGGGTCGAGCCAGAGGCTCTGCATATGTAAAGCGTATGACTTACCTCTGAGCCACATGTCGTTTACGCTCCTGTAACTTCATGAAGAGTTTGTTATTCTAAATTTTCTGTTGATCAAGTTTGAATACAGTTATTAAAGTAATAATATGGAACTTCTTATAATCTTGTGAAAAAAATTATATGCTGAAACCAATATTTAAATTCTATATTCTAATTCTATAATTCTTATATAAATTTTTACAGATATTAGTAAATTTGTAGGATTGTTCATATTTTAGGAATTAGAACGCTCAACAAAAACTGTTGACCTGAATAATAAGAAGTTAAAAGTGGAGATTGATCGTCTGGAAGAACTGAACAACCGCAAGTGTTCTTGGGCTATTTGGATAATGCTAATAGTTGTTTGTGTGGTGTTTATTAACATGATAATTTTCATTAAATTCTTTCCAAAAAAGAAAAGATAGAGATGGAATACTAATTTATAAATAAAAGACTAAAATAGTCTTGGTATTTTAAATTTTTAGCAAAGAATAGTATGGCAAGAGATAGTACGTCATTAAGAATAACATATTTTAAGCATTAAGGGTGTTAGCTAGAAATTTCTAATTACTTCTTTGGAAGTACTGTTCGAGAATACCCTCAGATTGCTTTAAAATTGTATTTTTTAACGTTTTTATAAACGAAAAAATAACAAATCTTGTTTATTATCATAGAGAACTTAAATTGTTGATGTTGTTAAAGGATGCATATTATCTCCAAGTAAAGTATACTCTTTTACCCATTTGTTATTATAAAAGCCAGCAGGCATGTCTTTAGATATTTTAGAAGTTGGAGCAGAACGAAAATTATCATCAGAGCAGGCTTTGTCATATGGAAAATAGACGTATGACCAATCGCACGCCTTAAACCTACTTTATGGATTTAACGTGTGCCATATATCACACGCCTTGTGAAAATAAGGTGTGCTGAGTTTAACCTTTTACTGGTCAAGCATTAATTTATATGTTAAAAAAATTTTTTTTTTTCCTAAACTAAGTTCCTTAGGACATTTGAAACTAGTATTGAACAAAATTATTTTTTGATGACGTCAACATTACGGAATAAACCAGCAATGCTAAAAGAAGAAAAATAAAAGTAATAATTTTTATACAAGAATTTACATATAATGTCTAAAAAGGAATAAAAAACTCTGTTCAGAGGTACCGGTCTATATTACACTATATTCCATTGTGGAACAATAGTTTTAACAATAATTCTTTTTGTTGTGGAAACTGTAGAAGCAGTTATTGTTTTGATTCAAGCAAAGACAAAGTCCACATTTGATACAGTAAACACGACTGTAGCTTATTTTACAATGTCGACATTTATTTTTGTTTTGTCGGAATTCAGGCCAATAAGCAACACCATCATATCGTTCATCGTTTTCTGGTATCGGTACAACAGGTTTTTGTTTAGCCGGTGTTTTGCAGTTTTTAGGTCAACCAACATTGTTTTCGACAACCTTCCCGTTATTTCTCAAAGCAGACGATATAGACGTTGAGAACTGAAGCAAACTTAGCTGCCGACGTTTGGGGATTTGTCGCTGGTCTGCTTATCTGCTAGACATCATCCACCCATTAACTTTGGCTATAACAAGACAATGAAATACAATCTTTATGTACCAGCGCTTGGTCTTTATCATGGTTCTGTATAGAGAAATAAGCGTATCTGCCAAGTCTACACCACCCATTGAGGTGTTGTACTCTTTTACAACATTTGGACATGGTATAATATGTTGTCTATTTTTTCTATCCCATCTCTTCACATTAGATACCATAGTGGGATCTGAATAAGTCGATACTAGCTGTACGCATATGTTTTCATACCAACGTGTAACAGATATCCCAGAATTCACATCAGTTTTCAAACAACTACACCCTCTGCTTGATTTCTTCAGTTCTTTTTCGGATTTAAGAACGCAACCCTTCAGTCTATCTGCTCGTATTGTTCCAGTGGTCAGCACACCGCTGTGTGATAAATCAATGCAAAGTGGAAGGGAATAAAACCAATTGTCAAAAAACAATTTAAAATTTTGATTTGCAGGCAATGTTTCACACAATTTTTTGACAACATATTCTCCATTGCATTTCGTATTTGCTACCGCACCAGTATACATGAAAAAGTCATACATTATTCCATTTTAACCGTCCCGACGAAGTTTTTGAAGCCCCACTTTACCGGTTATTTAGGGTTATATTGGCGTATTCCGCTATACTTAATTTTGGCCGGAATTATTTGCTCATCTATCGAATGGTTACGTTCTGATGGAATTTTAATGCAATTATTCCTAACATGATTCAAAACTGCTTCACATTTGTACAATCGATTACCTTCATTATTTCCGCCAGCTAACGTGTTGTCATTAACGTGAAAGTATTGGCGGATTTTATCAGCAACAGGAAGCAGGCTTGGGAATGAGTAATATGCCTGGTGTGTGACCTATTGCACACCATTTCTAATATTTTGGAAATATGGCGTGCAATAAATCGCACACCATCATAAATTATGGTGTGCAATGGCGTTTTAATGTTTTAAGTTGTATTTTATGTAGAGATTTTTTTACTCAAAAGCATGCAAACGAATTGTAAATAGAAATAAGTTGTAATGAGAATTTACATTTTAATCAGCAATAATATTATATTTTAATAATGATTACATTTTAAATAATCCTAACAACGATCATTTTAAAGTTATTAGCATGTATTGTGTCTGGGAATGTTCTAAAAAAGAATTTGTTTAAATAGAAACATTATTTAACAAAATAATATATTTCCCGCGTCTTGAACAAATTCATAAATTATAATTTATAAAGAATAATGTGTGCCATATTATATTGATAAAAAAGGTTAGCGAAATTTTCAAAACATAATTTTTTTTTTGTTTTCATTGATTTTATTATTTCAATGACCTTGCTTTAACCGTTTTTTTATATCATCAAGCTCAAAATCCGACTAGAAAATAGCAAAAAACAAGTTTAAAGTGAAAGAAATTTTAAATAAAATTTATAAATATTTAAAGTTGGATTTACAGACCATATGAGACACCCAACAAGAATGAGTCAGGCAGGATGTGATTAATCATTTAAGTAATATTAATGTATTCATTGAACAAGTATATAGTTCTTTTTTTGGTAAAAAGGAGATGAAACAAGATTTTGGACTGTGCAAAATATTTTTAAATAAACAGCATGAAAAAACTAAAATAGTGCA
>JAUZNK010004031.1:0-26770 GCA_035046665.1 Euphysa ruthae | reverse complement strand
CTTTCGGTGAATAATCGTTGTTTATACAAGGGGTTAGGAGATTACTGAGAAATTTAGCAAGTTTATAATTAAAAGAGCCTATAGAAGAAACAATCGGTCAAAATTTAGGATAAATGAACAAATTGATGCATAAAAGACTCGTTGTTTTTCTAGTAGTTTGGTTATTCCTACACCCTTTACTAATTAACCTACTTAAAGTGCTGGTGCATTTGTGTTTGGCTTTAAATCCTTTGAAAACTGAGTACTGTTATTTTGTTGCGTTGAAAAATCTTTTTCCATTCTTCAAATATAATAAACTAAATGTTCCTTGAAAGTGCAATGAAATGTTTTATAAATAAAATTTTCAATTGCAAATTTGTTAAATCTTGTTATTTCTGAGAAAGTAACCCTAAAATTCGTTCACCTATCATCGAGACAAAGATTTTTCTAAATTTAGCATATCATCAAGTTCACATCAACTTGCATTGTGTAAAAAAACGCTGTATTGAGTATATCTTAACACTGCGCCTCCTGAGAGTCAACTAATCATAGTGAGGATGAGACAACACCTCATGGAAAGAAATAATTTGTTCATATTTTGTTAAAACTTTTTTTTCGTGAACATATTAATGTCTCGCATCTAAATCATATTTTGTATTATTTTTTCAGGTGAAGACAGGCAGTCTTGCGAGAACAATTCAACCTTTGTTTACCTATGGCAACATAGAAAGCACTGAAAAATCCACCGGAGAAATTTTTAAAAGTGAAGCCGATGACCCAAGTATTGATTTTCAGTATTTTTTTTGAATTTGATTGCAAGATCGAAAGTATATTTTTTGTATAACACTTTATTTTCGCAAACTGTCGAAAGATTAGTATTTTTTTAATTTCAAGATTTATTTTTGTAAAAATTTAAGAGGCAACACAGATAGTCTTTTCTGTAACGCAAGTATTCTTAATTTTTTTAAATAACATATTACTTAAAAAATAGTAATGTATGTTAAGCCACGGAAATATAAAAACTCAACAATTATCGTTGTGGTGATGATTACAATAAGTTGAAACCAATTCAATTCTTAAATTTGATGCAGCCTTAAGGTCAATCAAAATTTTGTTAAAATGCCATACAGTTTATTTTACCCGAATGAAAAATTTTCTTGGAATATTATGCCAGTTAAAAAAAATGAAAAAAGACATTTGATATATTGCATATTAAAAAAGTTGTAAGTTTAAACTTTCTTTAGGCGAACTTCATGTGTGCCCTCGGTGTAGTACATGTTTTTCAAAAAAAAAATATTTAAAAGATCATCTTCGAAGAATGTGTGTTCATGATGAAAAGCAAGAAAAATACGTATGCACACGATGTAACAAGAGCTTTAAACAAAAGTATCTATTAACACGTCATGAGATCCAACATACTGGTGAACGACCATTCAAATGCAATGATTGTAACAAAACTTTCCTTTCAAAATCGTCACTCAAGAGGCATGCAGCTATTCATTTACCTGAAGGTAAATATCTAGGTTATTATCACAGTATACATTCAACATGATTAAAAATACTTTTTCATAAAATAATTTAATTCAGACTTAAGTTCTTTTTTGTTTTAGAAATTTTTTGTAGACATCTTAAGTCACAAGATATTTAAAAGGTTGAAAGGGTCACGTAAAGCTCAAAAGCTTACCCTTGAACTTTATATCCAGTTGATTTTTGGACACATGGTGTTTTATACCAAGAGTGATTCTGTAAAATTCCAATAGTTTGTCCATCCATCCGTTTTTTTCCACCAAAATTAGCAACTTGATTATTAGAATCTTTTTGTGACGTTTTTTAGAAATTTTGCTTGGAGTTTAGTGTTCATAAACACCAAAGATTGGAGATCATTAGAGAACCATGAGCATTTTTATTTTACCCACGTTACTACGACCAATTAGAAATTCTCATGCTAATGTCCTGGAACCCAAAATTTTTAAGGTGAAAAAAGTAATGCTTTTTTACGTTTTTTCACAAAAAATTATGTTGCAAGAAAATTTTATATCTGGGTATTTTATAACATGGTAGCGAGGCCTTGTATCCACACTGAGACATGTTAAATCTGTTTTGCAAAATATTTTTTCGTTTTTTCTCGAAAAAAAATAATTATTTTGATTCTGTTTAAAGTTTTTTATTAGATGAGAAAATAATATTTTTCGTTATTTTCGCATATTGCTCAAATTTATTGGATACCCTATCAACATTTAAGTCAGCTTACTCGGGGTATATATGTTTGAGAAAACCTTTTTCTTTAAATACCACTTTACTCCAGAGACCAGCGTTTGTTTTTATTGTTCTATAGATTTAGTTTGCTATTTGTCATATATTGTTTTTCTGCAGATTTGAAAGAGCACAAGTGTAAATTATGCTTTAAAGTGTTTGCGTGGTCATCGTTACTACAGCAACATATAAAAACACACCCAAGTGAAAAACGTTTTAAATGTGGTCTTTGCGGCCGAACGTATTTCCATATGAATAGTCTAAGGTTACATCTTACTAATAAACATACAATAAACGGAAAATACACGTGTGTTGTTTGTAAAGAGACGTTTGATCAGTCAATAAATCTTATAACTCACATGAGAGGTCACAACGAAAATGAATCAGTGTTGTGCAAAAGCTGTTCTACATACTTCTCATCGCTTACTGATCTCGAAACCCATGTTTGTACGAGTTTTGGAGGGAACCCATTACAGTGTAAATACTGCAATACTGAATTTGCCGACACAGCAATCTACTGCAAACACGCGTGCATCGAAGAAATGAGTAATCGCGTATGTTGCTGCTGTTCTAAAGTGTTTAAAAGTTTATGGAATCTACGCGAACATCTAATAACACACACAGGAGAAAAACCGTACAATTGCGATCACTGTTGTCAGAGTTTTCGACGAAAACGTGAGCTTGAAGCCCATATCACTAAACATACCGTTAATGAGTTATTCATCTGTACTACGTGTGGTCATTCTTTCACGAGCAATATATACCTACAGCAGCACACACGTCGAGAACATCTTGAAAAATTATTTACTTGTAGCGTGTGTAAACATAATTTTATGCACAAATGTTCTCTTGATAACCATATGCAATTTCATTTGCGCACAGGTAATAAACTATTTGGAAAAAAAAATCACCGAAATGAAGCCATTCTCATTAATGGGCTTGCTGAGACGGATAATACTGATTCGACGGTCGTGAATGGCTTAATTAAAATTAATAATGCTGAAGGAATAGTCATTGATAATTTAGCTCAAGTGGATGATAACAAAACTATTAATGACAAAGACAATAAACACCCAGTAGCGATTCGAAATGGGGAAACTCAGTATGATAATGGTAATAATATTGATCCTGTACCCTATACATGTGAAAACATGCTGCACCCGATTAAAACAATAAACTCTACAGACCTCGACAAATCGCATCCAATGACAGTAAATGGCGATGCAGAAGAGATTGATGCATCCAGTTATCTTATTAAACCAAGGACCTTCATAGATTTTGCGCAAATAACTACTAGTACGATAGTGAAAATAAAAGAACCAATGCAATGCAGTCCCAGAGTATCTAAGGAAAATTTATTAAGTCACAAAATTGAATGTCAGAAACAAGATAATATCTCTCAAGCTATAAAGTTTTCAAAAAATGTTGAATTGGGTTTTACCGATATAACTACAATATATAAAAAGGACGAAGCAGGATGTTTATTTTTCCAGTGTGCTTCTTGTTTAAAAGTATTTGAAGAACATGCAGAACTACTTCGTCATCGTAAAGAGTTTCATAATGAAGGGAAACCTTGCAAATGTAATTTGTGCAATCGTAAATTTTCGGGCGCCGCTAATTTAAGCCAACATATGTTGGTTCATAAACGCGAAGAAAGGAGATACAGTTGTAACCATTGTGGTAAAGCCTATAAGTTGACACGTAAAATGAGGGAACATTTGCGCAAGGTTCACGGAGAGTTATCCGATCACTTGACTGATCTTGAACTATCTTTACAGAATTCAACCCAGAGTTTCATAAAAGAATTTTAAAAATATGTTCATACTATAACAAATGTAGATATTGTAAATATATTAACTTTTGCATATAAGAATAGTGGTGATGTATTCTCGATTATTGCAAAAAAAAATGATGCTAGTGTGGTTTTCATTCACTCCAAGTAGTAATGGTAGTAACGTGGCTTTGATTACTATATGTAATTGTGATGGTACTATTGTTTCCTGTTAACAAAAATTATATTAATGTCTGTGATATTAATCCTGCGTGCGTTATTCATTAAGCAATGTTTGATCCAAGTGAACGTTGAGCTTGAATCAATTATTTCACAAAGTATACCATCTACTAAAGGTATACTAAAACGAAAGTTCACAAAAATTTCGAAAAATTACAAGGTTTTCATGAAGTACTCTAAAATAGTTGGAAATTTTGATTTTTTAAGGTAATTGGATAGAAATAAAAAATATATAATGCGATCAAATGATAACTACGAGTTAATCATTTACTAACATTCTTAATAGTTTTTATTTTTCCAATTAACATTCACATTTTAGACAATTTTCCTTTATTTTTTTCAACATTCTACTGTTGCTTCTAAATTAGTTATAATATTTTTAATTAATGATGGCGAGAAGCAAATGTCAAACAGATTTTGAATCAAGATTTTTATTTTTTCCTCTATCAAATTTAATAAATTTTGTTGTAGTTGAACTAACACTAAATGAAAAAAGTCTGTTAGAATTTCCTCTTTATGATAACATAATTTAGTAACCCCATATTTGGTGTCATAAACATCATATTTGGTGTCATATGAACCTTATATTTAGCATCATATAAACACCGAACTTTAACTGTCAGGAAATTACTTTTGAGAATAGTTCTCGATACTTTGCTAATAATTTTGTGCCAGTTTGCTGGTCCCAAGCAGTATTTTTGGGTCTCTATCTTTCTTTTTTTTTTTAACAGGTATCCATATTTTAGTGGAACTAGTATGACTGGCCAATCCAGGTGTATAAAACATTAAAGTATTCTTTAATTCATATTAGAATAATTTACAAGTCTAGTTACCAAAAATAGGAACTAACTCAAATAAATTATAAAAGTTAAAAGAAGGTATAATTATACTGTTTTATTACTGTTAGCCCTAGAAACTATTTTTCTATATGCTTCGAAGGGTTATGAAGCAATTTTAATTTAGTCTTTCTATCGTTCAAAGATCTTTTAGATGTATTCAAGGTTTCCTAATGTTATGGTAAAATTGATTTAGCCCTATATAGACCGTGGCTCACAATGTTTTTAGCGTTAAGATACAATCTTTTTCTTCTTCTTTTCCTTGACTCATCTAACCTGTAGTCGCAGCATATCAGGGGGTAAAAATTAGCCAGTTGTTCGGTCATAGCCAAAATAAAAAAAATCTATTTCATTTTACAGTATTTCATGGTCTAAATGTGCCCTGAAAATTCCATTTAAAAATATATACGGTTCATGAGATATCTTGGCTTGGGTGCAAAAATAAACAGTGTGAGAAAAAGACAATTTAAAACATTTCAACTAAAGATCAGTAAAAAAGGCAAATAAACTACACAAATTTGTTGATAACGGTAAGTTTAACTAAAATTCACCAGCTACATACACATCACCTTTTATTGCAACTGTCATTTTTTAAAATTTTCTTGCACTTTGTATCTGACGTCTTACTTTTTTATTTTCGTTCATTTTCAGCATTTTGTATTCGATTTTTATTTAGTTTGGTTGCGCCACTCATACATTCCTTGTTTAATACTTTGTATGTCATAATGCCTGTGTACCATTATTAAAGTTTTCCACTGCATCATACAAACCAGCATAAGCTTTTGGGTTATTATTTAGGATGTTTTTCTTTAGATTACAACCTTTACAAAATTGGGAAATTTTGCCTCAACATCTAATACTTTACCACAAAAATCTCTAAATCAGAAATAAAAATCAACTAAAAACACCTGATAAAATGGACATATCCATTATCTGATATTCACTATAGAAGGTGTTAACATGTCTTCAACTTTACGTGCAGACTTGGACAAACTAGTTTTTAAGATGCTAAATCGGTGACAATAACTTAGATTTTGTATTAATACCTCGAAATTTTTTAGAAACAATGTATAACTTATAAGCAGGGAATATTTACAATAAAATAATAATACATATACAAAAAGCTAGCTATGAAAAGCATATCGGTTTCCTCAATTTTAAGTTAATAAAACCCGTAATTGCAAAAAATATGGACTTAAAAATTTGAGATTTTGGCCAAAATTTAAAAACTTATTTAATATTTTCAGCACAACAAAATATCTAATTAAAATGTTTGGGCTAAAACATTCATCTCATTGTGGAATGATATTTTCATTTTAAGTTTTTGATTGAATCTCAACCTTCTTCCTCGATAAGTTATTTGATAATAAAACGGTATACTTTAAAGGGGTAGTACAGTATCAAAATTTTAGATAGTCATTTTTTTAAAAACCATTGTTTCTGCCAAAGTAACTATCGTAGAGTCCAACTTCGACGCTAAAATTCCCATAAAACAAACTTAAGTGTCTCAAAATTAAGTTTTAAAAATGTGCTAAAAACTGATTTTTTTAATTTTTACCTTAGCAGCGAATTATTCATATAATTGCTAAGGGGTTTTTGTCCAAATTATTAGCCTAAACAACCTAGTTTTTTGCCGGAATGTAAATACGGGAAATAAAGATTGCAGCCATAAACAACTTTTTGTTAATATATGCTATTTCAAGCAACGACTTATGTTTTAAATCATGACGTAAAAAACAACATGATTGAAAAATCCTGACTATTTTTAGGGCTTGATATTTTGGTCATTTTTTTTTGTTCCTTTTATGGTCTTTTCTAAAACTACAATAAAATGGGAGGATCAGAGAGAAATCAGACTCCTAGCAAAGTGCAATCAAGCAAAAGAAAAATATTTAAAGGCAATAGATAGATTTCTTTTGCTGCATCAAATACTACAATGCCGAAAAATGTGAAACCAAAACGTTCAGCGTCTGGAAGTTAAAATTCAATGAAAAGGAAAACAGCGACACTAATACTGAGGATTTAAGTTTTGTTATGAACTTTTCCTTATTTACTGAAGCAGCAAGTATTTTAAAATATCGTCACACGTGTTATATGTGAAAGGTGTGTCGTTGGAGTGTTGCTAGGCTAAGTTGGGACTTTGTCAAGAACTAAATAATATTTGTTGTAATCCAACTTGTGATTAAAAATACAATTTTTTTTTATCACCAAAATGAATTGATGAAAAAACAACTCAAACTGGTGATGAACAATTATAAAAAGAGTAAAAACCCTATTTGATATAAATTTAGTGTCGTTTGAATCGGGCGGCTTACTTAAAATTTTTATGCTCTCGATACAAAAAACCAACTTTGTAACACCGCATTTGTTTATTAATTTTTAGGCTGGCGGTAGAGATTACTCATGAACCACAAATGCAGTTCTTCTAAAATTTTGCATACTTCTCCTAATCACTGTTTCTGTTATCATCACTAAGAATTTTTTTAAATAAAAAGAGTTGAATTTAGTTACGGGTAATTATGTTTGTCCGATTTACCCAATTTTTTCCTAAATAAGCTAAAATGCTATAAATAAACAGCTTTCAGTATAAACTGTTAGTTTTTAGTAGAGATAGTTAATATACTTAAAAGAAATTATTAGCCTAAATTTCAAAACATATCTTTCCTGAGATAAACCCTCCGCTAGCTTCCTATTTTTGGACTGTTGCAGCTGATAACAAGTTCAGTTGTCGATAAGATACACAAAGTCTATGAAACTAGTGACGAAAAGAAAGAATGTAACCACAAGGAGGCAGATACCAGGTTTGTCCTTATGGCTCTGCAATTCAGACTGATGTTATCGCTGTGAGGAAAGACACAGAGGAATTGATGTTATAAGTCACAGCTGAGATGAAGGTGACATTGATTCGAACGCGGATAAAATTGGATTTTCAGTCGGAGAAGGGGATTCTAGCAACGCAAGTGAATGGGAAATCTCTGGCTTTATTAGTTAATTGTTCCCTACTTTGTAAAGTTAATATAAGCTGTCAAGTTTTGAGTTGAGTTAGCTCTTAAAACCGTTTTTATTTTTGCATATAGCAAGAACTTCGGATAATTTATGAGACATCTTTTATTTATACAAGTACACAATGAGTTTATTCAGAATATATTTTCAATAGTAAAAAAATGAAACATGATTTTTTACTTCTTTACATTTTGAACAAAAATAATACTTTAATGACTCGAAAAACCTAGATTATTAATAAAACCGGGGGTTATGAAATAAATTAAAATATTATTTATATTTTCTTAAAACACTTATTATTAGAATTATTTATTACTAGAATGCTAGGAAAATATGTAATATCTTATATAAGGTGGTATGAAAGTTTTTGTCATTGATCGATAAATAATATATCTGCTCTGTAAAAGTTTATTCATTGAGAAAAAAAATTTGACGTTATCCCCATGGTTTAGGAAATTTAATGGCCCATATCTCGAGTTCTTTGCATTTTTAGGGTATGCTTTATACATCACATCGACGTAAATTTTTACGAGCTTTCCAAAAATTTTAATAGATTTGAAATGATCTAACTTGGTCGATATTTTCTTGACCATAGATATTGCTCAATCAATTGGGATTTTTGGAAGGTGCCCAACTCAGAATTATGATCACCTACTGTCGTTCTTTCACTTTTAACATAAAAAAAACTTGGTGAGCTCAGACTCTTAGATTGTTCTAAAAATTCCTTGCTTATATTTTTTATTCCCAACTATATAAAATTAAAGTGTAATTTTACAAAACTTAGGAAGCCTTATCTATAGATTATTTGTGAGTAATTTTGTTGTATCCTATAAATATATAGCGAAATATGAGCCTAAGTTTTTTCAAGAAAAATTATTTGTTTCCAAGAAAAATTGTTTGAATATAAAATTATATATATATTTTTTTTAAGTTCGATACTAATTTATTTGTACGTTCTTATATTATTTAAGTATTTGCCCAAATTTTGTAAAGATATTTTTTTTTCTCATCTTTGTTATCCTAGATAAACATTTATTGTCTGGGAGATAATTGTTGTAGCTTAATTATGTAGTCCAAGAGATAACTAATTTGTTTTCTTATCAATTTATTTAAGAACATCAATACATTTATTTGTTTTTACAACATATCCAAAAAGAACGAATAAGTTCTCTGTTTAAATGATCGCAAGCGTTACGGAAGCCAAACTTACAAGCAAGTATTGTATATTTCAATGTTATCACCTGTAATAAAATCACGATGAGAAACATGACCATCATCACCAAAAATTGAAGATCAAAAGCATCGAGAAAAATCTCGGTGTTTGATTTCGCTTCTTCTGAGCGACATTTCTCAACGTTGCCTTCATAATATTGATACTTAAAACTGCGAATTCGCTGATACTCTTGACAAAAATGATAAAAGGAGAGTTGGCATGATCCACTGTAATTGATATCAACTGCATCAGAACAGTTTGGTGCCAAAGGTATTTCCCATATCTCTTTATCTTTCAAACTCTTAGATAAATAGCCCGTGTGAAGTAAAGATAAAGACGGCGTGCAGACATTTTCAACCACGTATTCCGCCATACTTCCGTTATGTTGCAGTGATATAAAACTGGTCCCAGATTTTCCAAATGTTCTCATGAATGCAATGTCTTGACCTTGGTCTTTTTTAGATGGGCATGGTTTTAGAAACGAATAACCTCCATAAACACGCAGAGTAATGTTACACGTAGACAGATGTTCAAAATTTTTTGTTGACCAGCTCGTAAAAGTGCATTTTTGGGTCAAATCGATTTTTTTCTTAGATACCCTAACGAGAAAAGTTAGATAATGAGTACCACCACTAGGAATCAATTGATTTTGTCGAGGATTATTTAATACATCCAATGAGGGACAGTTTAATTGAAATGAGGTTTCTTTAGAAGAACTTGATGGATTTTTAACTGTAACATAAACCAAACCTTTGCTCAAATCTTTAATAATTGGACGAAACTTCCAAATACAGGAGGATTCTGCCCTGTGCGTTCTCAATACACATATGACAGCTATAAAAATAGTTGAGATAGCAGCCTGCATTTTTGAATTCTTTCGCAAAGTGATTTGCGAATATGTAGTACGACGTCGAAAATATTGAAAAGAAAAAACAAAAAAAAAAAGAAAATTTGACGTCACATAAACTTTAAGTAACTGTTGAAATGACGTCATTTTTTATAAGATACCAAAATGTCTAGAAATTACTTTGAGTTTTTGTTGAGTTTTTTTCAAAGTTAGGTAAAATATAAAGACAACCCCAATTTTGGAATTTTCTGAATTCGATCTGTTGAAGTTCATAATGGGAATTTTGAATCTAAAACCGGGGATAGGTTTGCTTAACTTGAAAGAGATAAATATAATTCAAATTTTTAATTTTTTTTTTTTTTTTTTTATTTGATACTTTGGAGAATTTAGATTTCACAATATCTTTAACATTTGGAGCCATCGAAGTTCAGCAAAAATTTTGTTTAAGTTTGTGGATTTTATGGAGGAAAATTGGGATAATAATGTAACAAATTGTTACTTATATATCAATACAGTTTAATTCAATTCTTTTTTTGTTGATTAGAAAAATTGAGACATATTATTTGATCCTAGTTTAGTATAACAAAAGAGTTAAGAAAAGACCGTAACTCTAGTCCCTGAAAGATACAGGATAATTTTAGATACAGATGTTGATAATTTTATTCCATCATTTGTCTTTAACAATTCATAAATCACCTTGATGAGCCGGCAACCTCAGGAGGGCTGATGACGACAGCTTGAGCTTGCCTGTCTTGATTTTTAAAGGAGAAGAAACAACACCGACAGAAGATGAGAATTTAAATTATGAATTTTTTAAATGGTTGGGTAAAAAAATCAACATTCGTCTGGTTCGATTGCAGGTCAGCATTAACAAGAGTTTGAAGAACAACTAGAGTTAGATTAAAGTTCAAAGAAAAGAAATTTATGATGCACAGTTAGAAAAGAGCATCACCTCTACTGAGGGAAGAATGTTGTGCTTATTCCAAAGAGACGCTTTTTACCTTATGCTGACTTAGAACAAAAGATCTTACTGGAGGGAGAAACCAACAAACGAAAAAAAATGGTTCAAGCTCCTCCCTTGATTACAACAGTGACAATTCGGAGACTTAAGCAACAACTAATAGAAAAAAGTGTCACTGCTTCCATTGGAAAAATCATGGCACTTAAGCTTTTTTATAAATTATGCAACTGAGAGAGAGATGGCTCTTTGCCTTTGTAAGATGTGCCTCAATACAAGATATATGTTTGATGCTGTTATGTCTGAAGAGATGAGACATGATGGAAAGCTGTTCACTCAATAACTCAGCTTTTTACCCTAGACTAAGTTCTGTATCTTCAATTTGAGCTTGTGTCACCGTAAAATTCAAAGAATGTAAAATCGACTTGACACAATTTTTCTGCTACCAGAACACACTACATCTTTTCAAGATGCAGTTTTGAAATTTAAAGAGTTATGATAGAAATACCTGACACATCGTTATCAGATCATAATGAAACTATCACTGGCCCCAAATTCTTGAAAAAGTAGGTGAGCTAAGTCTAATTTATCACATGGGCTATTCAGTAAACTATTCAGATTTGAAGGCTTGTAGAATAGCCTTCAAATCTGAATCACAATCATCGCATTTTAACAAAAAACAGTATTCACTTCACTACACAGTAAAACATGACACGAACAAGAATGACTATATCTACTTTCTATCTGACGAACTAACCCATAAATTTTCGTTTACTTATGTTTTAAAACATGTGTTTGAATTGAATGATGAACTGGTGAAAATTCTATGGATTAAATCATTAAATCTAACAACCCAATACAAATCAAGGTATGTTTTTGGCAAGTATAAGTAACTGTCTTCAGCGATTAGAATACCATTAATCTGCTAATATCTTCATATTAGCAGATTAATGGTATTCTAATTCAGGACACGGTAAAGGATTAGTCGATGCCATGAGTGGATTTGGCGTGAAAGGACCATTGAGAAAGGCAGTTGTTGTGCAGGACTTTCACTATGACTGCGCCCATGATGTTGTTTTGTATTTGAACAACCTGTTCCAGAACGATTTAAAAAAAGTTTAATTATGAATTGACACCAAGTGATATCCTAGGTAACAAGAAAATAGCTATCAAAATCAAAGATATTAGAAAGCAGCACATGCTATCATTTTTGCCTAATGACTCAATTCAAGTCAAAGGAAACATCAGTTTTTGCCAGAGCTACATTAAGAGTAAATTTATTGACTGCAGTTTCAGTCCAAGTGTTCAAATTAGTTCAAGAGAAGTTTATCTCAATGGAATTGACATTAAAGGTGAATTTGATGATGATGATAATGAATGATGATGATGACGATGATAATGATGATGATGATGATAGAGATGTAGAGCAAATGTTACGTGGTGATTATATTTTTGAAACGATGCAATCAAATATATTCATTGCAATATTCTCACCTCCGAAATCTACAGAGTTATTCTAAGTTTCAGCTAATTCACAAAATTTTTCCCTTTTGTTATTTTTTTCGTCAAATTTTTGGTGTTACTCTTTTTTATTTTTCTTGGTTTTTGCGTCATATTTAAAACTTCGGCCAATCAAAACAAAACTTAGCAAACACAACTAAGAAAATTCTTCCGATAGAATATAAATATGACAAACTCTAACATGTCATTGAATATCAGTTTTAAAACAGTATACCTAGTTCTAGTTAAAAGTTATCAATCTCTTGTTTTCTGTTACATTTTTATCTGGAGGCTTATTTTCAAAATTTTGGTTAGCACAACCATTTTGTTTGTTAACTTTTAAACATGAATCAAAGTTTCAGTCAAAAATAGCAAATATTTCCAAAGTTTTAGAGGTTTTTTATCATTTTGAACATTTTCAGCTGTTTTACTTTTTTTGTCATTTTCTTTTTTTGTGTTTGCACGTCAATATCTTCTTGTTTAACTATGCTAAATTGACCGAAATTTCACTGCTACAAATGTGAACACTTTTAGATTATACTTTATTCATGTAATTCAAATTATGATTTGTTAGTTAAATTTTGGGTTAGTACTACGAACATTAAACAAATGAATTTTGGAGTGAAAAGTGGTGACTTTAACAACAACAATGATGAAGCAGAAAAATTTGACTAAGAAGCAAAAGGTTTTGGGTTCTCATCGACGGACCTCCATGTAACAGTGTTATTAATAATGACACAAAAAGCTGTAATGACGATGTTGGCACTGCGTCAAGTAGCAGTACATCAGCAGAAGAAATTATATTAAAAACACCAATAAAAAATGACAGTTTTTGCTGAACTCATAGTTGGTAAGCGTGAATGTTTAGAAAAAAATCTGTCACCTGCACTAAGATACCAATTTTTGATCAATGAAGCTAAAAAAGATGCTCAGTTTAGAAAAGATCTAACACAGGCAATAATAAAATCCACTGAAAGTTTTTCAACAAGTATAAAAGGAGTAAGTGATGCAATGCTGGGAGTTAGTACTGGAATTTCACAGTCAGTTCAAATGTTGACAAATACCTTGCTTCAGCAATAACAGCCAGTTCAACACGAACAGACCACCAGAATATGTTTTATCAACAACTTTTTTATCATAATAGATTTCAAGGTTACTATACACAAATCTTGAAATCGCAAACTGCAATACGAGAAAGCGAAAACCAGCAGCAGTGATTTTATGACGCAATACTCTACAGCTAAATTTATTCATGACAGAAAATGCTGTCACCAAAGCCAAATTATTGGGTAATTTTTTTGCACATCAGTTTTCTTATTTATCAGGAAAATATATTTTGGACCAAGTGTACTTCTTTTGTGACATGCATCATAAATATTGATTGCGATTTTAAAATCAAGCTGGGATTTAAAGTTATTACGATAAGCAAAGAATTTTAGAAAACTACTTTTTTTTCTTTGCCCAATACATATATCGTAGAGAGCATAAATTTCTGGAAGAACTTTGAGGGTAAAAAAGTTACTGCTTTACAAAATTAAACCAAGCTTAGCTCTTAACTCAATAGCAGAATTAAGCCATACGGATGTTATTTAATTCCTGGCGAAAGATTCTGATAAAAAAAGTTCCTTATATAATCATTGTCTCATCTCGACCCAAGATACTTTCACATGTTAGGCTAATGATATAGTTTTTAAAAATATCTTTGCTCGAGTTTTCAAAAAATTATGATTTTTTTTTAAGGATTATGTTCTGGCGCAGTTTTTTGTGTGAGATATTTACCAGTGTGACCAGTAACGCCCTATTTAGCATCTTTCAAAAATGCAGAAAGCCTTCATTTAACTTGCTATAGGACATTTGCCCTCCGAATTTTTTAGTTATTCAATTTTATTAAAAATTATTTAGATACAAAACCTATGTGCTGTCCCAAGTCTTCCCGTAATGAATCAAACCTTAAAATAAGATAATTAGACAAACCGACATAATAAAAAAATCTCAACAAAGACATTCTGTTCCATCACCTAGAAAACCTTATGATGATCAACTTTCTATACTAACTTTCTATACTAATCTATACTAATTTTTGATCTAGAGCACATCATCACTTCTGTTATACATGTTCAAACTTCAATTCCAAGTTCAGATAGAATAACAAGATTAACAAATATTTTCACCAATAAATTTACTATAAAAAATGCAAAGTTACAGTTAGGAAAAAAAATAATAAAGAGAATGGAGTTTACTAAAATAGAAGAAGGAAGTCGAAAAGCAAACAAAGATATTTATAGGGTATTTGTTCACATTTATAAAAGCATTCTTACGTGGGATTTTCAGCTACGAGGAAAAGGTCAATGTAAAGTCTCAATCAAGTCGAATTCAGCTGATGAATTTGAAGAGCAACTATAGGAACATATTCACTCTCCATATCAAGTGAACATCATAAACACAAGCAAACATGAAAATGAGATGGACCGGCTCTTTAAATACTGCACAACAAATTATATCAGCAGAACAAGCTATGGCACCAAAAACAACGATTGTAAATTTAATAGCAGTTGAAAGTAGTTGAAGAAATATTAGACTTCAAAGACAAACTGAAAATCAACCTCCAAACCCAGGAAAAAATTTAAAATTGCTTGAAATACGGGCAACTCTGGCTTGCAACAAACTTACTAAAGAAATCAAAACAAAACACTTTCAAAATTTAACTCTAAAGTTAAAGTCCACACTTATACACTGGACCTAACTGCAAAGTTTTTAGACAATAAGTTTTATTTATTTATTATCATTAATGTTATTTATTGTTTATATATTATATTATTATTATTATATATTATTATATTATTATTATAATTGGATTAAATCAGTTTTTATTTTTGGTATAGGTTCATTCCAATTTGAAATAAAGATTACTTTACATTGCACATTTAACAAATAAATCTAAAAATACATACGATCGGTTGTTTCATGAAGTTTCCAACATTATGAATGACAGACCGAACCTTTTTTAAGTTGGTTTTGAAATTGCTGCTCTCCAACAACAACAACAACAACAACAACAACAACAACAACAACAACAACAACAACAACAACAACAACAACAACAATATAACTATGAGGATAACTTTACTACTCAGCTAAAAATGCTAGCAGCTTTGGCGTTTTTTCTATGTCATTGACTTTAACTTCTAAGTGACGAAGTTCGTGAATCTTTCCAGGGTGATTGCGACGATGTTGTCTCAATATTGGACGCCATTGTTTGCGATTGCTCTGTGGAACACGTTTCACAGAACTTTCAACAAATTACCAAGAACTAATGATAGTGTAGAGGGGAAGCAGCGATGTTTTCAAGGAAATATAGCTTCCTGTCACTCAACATTTGAAAATTTATGGAGATTTTACCAAGAGAAGAGTTCATGTGTATGGCTACCATTTTGCAGTCTCTAGGTAGCCATCCACAACCCCTGCCGTACGCAGATGTCACACAGATTGTAATTAACGAATATGTCGTATTGTCCACAAATATTCTAACATTGAGCGATTAGATTATCTTCGGAGTATAACACAAATCATTGCATCATGAACTGCTCACATTGTTTTCTAAAATAATGATAGATTTTATATTCTTTAGTTTTTCCTTCTTAATGTTTTGTATATAGCAAAAAGAAAACAGTCAGAAAAATAAGTCCTATTTTTAAGTCTTAAGTTTTTTTTATTTTTTCATTGTCATAATAATAGTTTAAATGTAGTAATTTAATAAGTTTTACGTAAAAAAAACTTTGAAATTGTTTTATCGATCAGAGTATTTAACAGCGAAGTGAAACGATTATTGCTCTTTGATACTTTGCTGTTTGCGAAAGTAGATAATTTCGCTTGAAATGTCCCGGAAGTAATTGTCCTATCACCGGTAAATCTGTCTGCAAAGATTATTACTAACTTAATATACACTAGTGGATAAAAAAAAAAAAAGACGTTATAAAGTATTTCCTTAACGGGTTAATTGAGGTCTCACTTAAGGGTTTATTGAGATTTGGCTGTAAAAATGCAGTTTCTGACAAACATTAAAGCAGCCAATATCTTGACAGTGTATGCAAAGTTTTCAGCAAAAGCTTGGCCTTAATGCGTTTCAAAATAATGTTGATTGAGACGCTATTCAATAATAATCTGCTTTGGAAGATAATAGCTTTACCTCCTTACGGAAGTGACGTAAACGTAGTGATTGAAATGATTAAAATGTTGATATAGTCGACTGATAAATACGTTCGTTCGTATGGACCTTATTAATGATGACAGGAGACCAGACTTCAGGAAGCATATATGGCATGCGATTTATTTGGGTTTTGTAGAGAGTGAATCGGTTATTTCAATTTACGAAAGACAAGATGAGCTTCGATATTGATGATTGTCTTTTCCTCTTAATTAAATGATGATCCTTTTCCCAGCAATGATGCGTTAGTTCGTTACTTGCTGTATTCCCCTTCTTAACCGCCCGCTGAGGTTTCTTAACTTATTGATTGAGACTTTGAAAACCCAAAACCTTTTCAAAAAATCCAGAAAATTTAATTATAACTCGGAGAATATATTTGAACCTCAGAATAGGTACATTCCGTATATGGTCAATTCCGTACCTTTTTTATGTGACTTCTTATTTACTAATAAATGTGCTACTGGTATACTTTTATTTTACAGAAAATTTCATCGATCTTTTAATTTTCTGACTTATTATTGTAAGTATGTTGTAAGCAAGATCATTCAACTTGCTTTCCAATTTTAATTATCTACAACCTTTTTTAAACTAGTATGAAAAATTATAAACTCCTTTTAAATATTCTTTCAGATAATAATCTTTTGAAAATTATAATATATAAAAAAAATTATAATCTTTGAATAATTATAAGTCATAATAAGTCTCATTATAACAAAATTTATCTTCTTAAAATCAATCTTACTGAGTTAATATCTAAGATAGTAAACAATCTTTCTCTTTATTGAATAGTCCATTGTAGCTGAAACTTAGTAAATTGTCTTTTTTTATAAGAAACTGGCTAATAGATTCAAGCTAAGATTTGCAAATCTTAGCTTGAATCTTTCCAAAGCTTTTACGCAAAAATATTTTGCGTAAAAGCTTTGGAATTTGGATTTGATTATTCCACTATTTTTTTTTGAACGTTTTTAACTAAGGTTTTAAAAATTAATTAAAAAACTTTTTTGGTCGAAAAGTTTTTTTTCGTAATTTAGATATTTTTGATTATTTTATCATATTTAAACCTATCATTCAGGCATCTTTATTTTGTAAAATGAGAGCCATTCAGCAATGATATTTGGACACTTTCAGATAAAGTATACGGATTGATGGAGATGTTCAGATAAGTATGCGGATTTTTTCACAATCAAAAGAGATGTAAAAGAGTGATGATATTCAAAGTTTAACTATGAAAGTTCTGGAAATTTAAGCAAATTTATAATATATATGTATATATATATTATAATAATAATAATGATATATAATAATAGTATAGATAATACGACAACCTCTCTGGGGTGAAAAATTCAAGCAAAAAGAAAAAGATTACATTGGCAATGCACAGACGGTAACTTGGGGATAAAGTTAAATTACAGATTAATATGGTGAAATTTCTGCTATACTGCAGCCAGAAATGTGTTTGCTATAACCAAAATTTCTGGGGAAAAATATGAAACACGCAAGCCGATTCACCCTTTTCTTGATGGGCAAGTTAGTCTATAAAAAAATGTTAGCAATATGTAATAAGCCCATTGCTGCTCTCCATGATTGGATTTTCTCTTTTCTTGATGGGAAAGTTAATCAATAGTAAAATTTATGAATAATAGAGAACAGTTGAATTAATTTTTATATACTTTAGAAAATTGAAAGACAAAAGAAGAAATATTTATATTTTACGAAATTATGAACATATAGTTTATTTTTATTACTAAATACTAGTTCCAAACGCCGTTCACCTTAAGTAGCAAAAATATGAATTCATCTTTCTCCATCGGGAACAATTTCTTGGTGTATAGACTTCAGAGCTAAAGAAACTTGACTCTAACATTCGACTTCTAGTATATGTGTTAAGTTCGCGAATAACAGAAATAAAAAGTTCACACTCGCATGTTTTTATGGGTATAGTTCCCAAATTTAAAAAAATTGTATTAGGAAAACCTCTCGTGTCGATGTACCAGCAACACTAGAAGATGGAATATTTGTCTGGCTTTTCCAAAATGTTTCCCACAAATCTAACTCAGCATATGTTGATGTGGGAAGTTAAAAATTCTGAAAGGTAAGATTTTTGCAGGCTTTCTTTTAGTTTAGTAAAGTTTTGGGATGACAGATAAACCTTTATAAATATACATTCCTTCTTGATTAAGTCTATCATCAAGCTCATGCTGCAATGTTATGCAGTGTTTATAATAATTAGAAACTGTTTGAAGGATGATTATTCCTATGAATCTGACGAACGCATAGTCTTGGCATTTTCTCTTGTATATCAAGAGTTTTGGCTAAATTAAGAGCAATCTGGTACCAATCAGCATGATAGTAATCAATATTATTTTTGATTTCTAAAAGCTGATTCATAAGATTATCAGTTTCATTACACTGTTGTGCTATATCAATTGATTTTATTTGGAGAGTAACAGTTATACCGTAAAAGAAATCTATCAATTGCTAAGTTTAAACTAAACTTACAATAAAAGAAAAGTCTATCAGAAGATGTAAAAAAGAAGTAGACCATGAAGCAGTGTCATTTTTGTAAAATTTACTTTCATTATAACCCATTTCTTCCATAGCATGAAAAACAGGAATAAAATTTTCAAAAAATACTTCAAGGCCTCGAAGCTTTTGAACCCATCTGGTTCTACAAGTGTCAATTAATTTTGCTTGACCAGGAAGAAGATAATTACTTAGACAGTTAGGACGTTTAGGAGATAAATTTAAAAAATAAGAAATATCTTTAACTTGCTCAAGAAGATTATAGACTTTGTATTTTGTATGTGTTGCTTACAACTACACTAAGTCGATGAAAGGCACAATGCACAAAAATGGCTTTAAAATTAATTACTTTAATTCTAGATGCAACACGTTTATACCCTCCTGCCATAGACGCAGCACCATCGTATCCTTGGCCTCGCCATTTATGTATATCCAGACCAAGATCTGCAATTGCAGAAAGAATATTTTGTGCATGACTTATACCAGTGATGCCAGTCTTACACTCAACAAATCTTAAAAAATCCCACACACCTCATTATCACATCTACATATCTTAAAACAAGAGACATTTGTTCAACATTTGAACAATCTGCTGCCCCATCATACAATATAGAAAAATGATTTGACTTTTTAATCTTTTGAATTAAAACCTCTATAGCTTTTTCACACGATTCAATTAACTGGTTTTGAAATTTATGTGGCATTTTTTGCAGCAGAAAATAAATATTTCTCAAGAACCTGATCACTGGCGTCTACACGAAAATTTAAAAGTTCTATAAAGTTGCCTACACCAACTTTTTCGGTAGATGCTTCTCCAATGTCAGGATGTTATTGACTGTCATCGCGATGACCTCGAAAAGCAATATCATTACGACGAGAAAAATCACGGTTTTAACAATAGGGATTAATTTCTTTCAATTTTCGTTAAGAATTTGTTTTCTACTGTTATCTAAATTAACTTCAATAAGTGTAGCTTTAGAGTTACATCTGGCAAATAACATCTGAATACAATGCATAGATTTTTAATGCAAGCCAGAACTTTTCCCGTGTTCTTTAAAAATTCTAGTTGCATTACCCTAATCCTGAAAAGATTTGCGAAAAAAATTTAAATTAGTAGTGTTATTTGGTATATTCATACCAAATAGAGTACATGGAAGACAATGTGCTCCATCTTCAATAGAAGAATAACTTAACATGGAATGTCTGTTAAGCCATTTACTTAAAAGCCACCTTTCCTTTTTATGACCAGAAACAGGAAAATCGAAAGACGAATTAGGATCAGGAACCCACACCTTATCTATCAAATTTAATAAAAAAATGTCATCTTTACCAGCATTTAAATTACAACCTTTTTCACGATAAGTAGAAAAATCACAAGAAGAATTTGAATTAGAAGAAGGATTATCCAGATTTAAAATAGAGTAAGAATGTAGTTTAGGACCAAGGTTATCTGTACTAGCTACATGACTAGTATCAAGGCTGTTACCATCGGTATTACCACCAAGTTTAAAATTAACTTTTGGTTGTACTTTGTAATTCATCAGGGAGCTTAAACTACAAAAAAGGAAACAGACGAAGAAGATGAAACTTTTTTGAACTTAATAGTTGATTGAACACATGATAAAACAAATGTATAAGGAAAAACAAGATTTCTTTTAAAACCAATACCAACATTCAGATTAGAACGTAACGATAATCTACATAATAAAGGAACAAAATGGTTGGGTGACCACTTATCTTTGCGTCCAGTAATAGCCAAAGAGTCAATATTACTACATTAATATTAATACATGTGTTAAATAGCTTCTTAAATTTTATACATAGTATAAAAGTAGTATACATTACATTAACTTCCTGTATACATAATCATGTACAAGTAAGTATACGTAACATTAACTTCTTGTATATATATAATTATGTAAGTTAGCGGGACATGTGAATAAATTAGCCGCCCATGACGGCCCCAGTTGTGGATTAGTGACTTTTACAATCCGGATTGGGTGGAGAGATCTTATGGGTCTCCTCACGTAGATTAATAATAAGGTCAAAGTAAATTTTCGTAACATTAACTCTGCGTAGATATATAATTAGGTCAAAGTAGTGGAGGGATCCAAATATTTTATTTTAAGTAGATTAATAGTTGGTGATGCGCCATCGGAATCTATCAAAAAAAAATATTCATATTCGAACTTATTCAATTTTTACGCGCCACAAGTATTCTACACAGCTGGCATAGTGGTGTTTAAGAAAAGAAATCGTTGGCAAATATCATCGTGTTGCCAGGACGATGAACTTTCTGCTGAAAGGTGAACAGTATATTTTGGTGAAAATATGACTGAAATCCGGACAATCGGTAATGTGGCAAGCTGGTAATAATGATACCATATGGCAGGTGAACGGCTTCTCGAGTAATATCCAAGAGGATAAGAATACTTGGTAGCCTGTGATAGTATATAAAAACCCTCCTGGTAAAGTTAAATTTCAATCAATTCAATTAACCAATTTCTTTTTTGTGGCCTCGTCTTGAATATGGTTGTTCGGCCCCATAAATACTACGTAATTCCCACTCCTGTCCTTTGATCATCGGTCTTGAAATGCTGGTGTGGCTTTTCGGGATCTCTCGTCTGAAAACTCAGAGAAATTTTGCCTTCGATTTTTATCCTCCAATGATCCTCCTTTGGGAGTGTAGCAGAGACGATCGTAGCAAACTTATTTTCCAACCGTCATATGTGACGTTGATATCCAGGACACGGTATTTTTCGGCAAAGTCTATCAATATTGCTTTTATCGTAGCCACTAGCTGTGCTGTCCCACAGAAGCGTCAATGGAGTGAAAAATAATCTATCTTTATTTAAAGAAATTCCTCTATCGGGTGCAAGAGTTATGTTTTTCTGTCCAGATCCTTGCTCACCGGACTCCCTATTAGGACCCTAAGCACCGGTAGGTCCCAGGACACCTTTAGATCCAATTGGCCCCATTGGGCCGGGTTTTTTTGTAGTTCCATCGAGCTTAATATCATGTCCAAATATGTTCACCATTTCTTAAATCTCTGCTGCGTTTGGATATATGTCCCACTTCTCGCATCTAAATCGCAATTGTGAATCGATATAATGAGCGTGAGACAGATCAACTATTTGGGTTTACATTATTCACTGGTTGCGTGGTTATAAACCTCAATGAAATGACCTATGGCACCGGGTGTAATTTGACAACCTAAGCTGAGCACTTCTTTTTTGTCAACTGAAATCCGAAAGAGACACTTGTAGTCCATTTTTAAATGCTGGCGCTGTGCATCTCCACTTCCACAACCACAATTAGTTACGTTGGTAGGCAAGTATCTAGTACATGGAATTTCATTTGAACTGTGTGCTTATATGTAGTTATATTTATGTCAATATATTGAGTTCAGATCACGTGTTCTCATGGCAGATGATCTCGCAAATTTGTTGGAAGCAGCGGTGAACAAGATTGTCAAATAACACACGCATCCAATTCGACCAAGTATAGACGATCTCAAGCGAAAGCAAAACAAAACAATACTTCACCATGAGATTGCCCAGGATAAACCAGAACAGCTGAATGAGGCAATTCAGCTTGAGGCACCCTTAGAAGAGTAATTGGCTGCACTAGGTGTAAACGATTCTATTAGACCACTTCAATTGCTCAAATTTAAAAGCAAAACAAGCATCAACCAATAGATCTGGAGGTTACAATATCGTACAGCAAGTGTTAGGTTCGTCACATTCCACAATTGAAATGAAGAGGTTAGCCAATATTCGCTTAAGTTGCGAGGCAGCAATGTAGGGTCTAATGATCGCCTTGTGACATCTCTCCGCTTTTTTGTTAAGGGCTCACGAGGTTTCAAAAGACAGGTTCCTCCTGGAGCTGAAGAACTCGGTAAAATGCTTCAACAGCAGAAGATATCCTCTTCGAAGTTTTTCAAGAGCATTTCACCATTTTTAGGGGCTAAAACGGGTAGATCTAAAAAATTAAAACGACGAACTTCTTGACTGCTACCAACGTCACCAATAAAAAGAGATTTAAGTTTTGAACTACTATCATCCGATGAGATGTTGATGAGCACCAGACCAAGACAGGTAATGACGACGAAACGCAGCAATAGGGAAGTGGCATTTTGTTATTAAACCAAACCAATGACCACGCTGAGCAAGGAAATCACGGCGTAGCATGGGATTTTTTAAACCAAGCAAGACAAGTTAGAGACTCACTTGATAAAATGAAAAAAGCAGAAAGCTATATTGGTTCTCATAGAGATTAGATCCTACTAGTATACCTGATAATGGCACCGACTTTCATTACTCTCCCTAATAATAAAGATTGCGCTGTTTTGCAAGGACAACACAGCACAGGAAATTACTCAATTAAGCTGGCTGAGGCTCTCTTGTTTCTCATCAGCGCTGCAATACCATATACTTGGTATCATGTTTCAGATGAGAACAACCTACTAGTTCTTCCAACAAAACTAAGCCTAACTCCTGCGAAATATAGCTCTACGTCAACACTAATAGAATCAATAAATAGGCTCCTCAAAAACACAGGCCTCACGCTCTCGGTAATTACGGTTACGATGAAGTCATTTGTCACAATAATGATATTTCATGAACTTTAATTGCGTTTCTGGGTTTTAAAGCAAGAATAAAACTCGAGGTTGGAACCCATGGTGGTTCCAACCTTGTGGACATCACTGGAGGAGATAACAGCCTTCACGTCTTTGCCGGCATTATTGATGATACAAACGTAGGCAGTTTCCAAGTCCCGCTTCTGCAAACCATTCCACTGGGCGATACTAGACCTGGTAACATATCGATTGGAGGGCTAGTGGACCTGACTACGACGCTCATCAATTGAACATACGTTCATTCCATTCAGTCGTAGTTGATATTAGAGATACGCATGATAAGACTTCAATAGATACGACTTAACTATTAGAATCAGAGTTCGCAAAACAAGATGAGAGTCCCAGTAATGCTTATCACTGTATGAAAAGCCGCCATACAATTTTGTTAGAAACGCGTCTTTATTACACTATACATAACAATGAAATGGGAGAAATTCATAGAAAAAACAATTTTAACACTCCTCTCCCCGAAATCACACAAACGAGTTTCGTTTTGAAACGGGCGCTGAGAGAGATTTTATCGAGCTCTCTGTTAGTTATTTAAAGGCAAAATTTCGTGTCGTGTGCACTAGAGTATCGTAGCTAGTGATAATTTAGCACTAACAAATCTGTTTGCGCAAGGTCTTTTTAGGAAAGTTACTTTAACAGGTAGATCTGGACGAGCCATGTCCAAATTCAAATAAGCAGAAATATCCCTACCAAGCAGTTACTCATTCTATTGTCGAAGAACAAAAAATGGGGTGAAAGTGGTGCTGGTTAGCTCGAAGGATGCTATTCAGACACCCCGGAACACATCGAGACTAAAGATGAAGCCAGGACGGGCTTTGTTGTACAACAGAATTTCATGGCAGCAGAAGCAGCTACTACTGCTGTACCGATAATAACTATCACTTTCCGCCCGTTCCTGCGGATGATACGAACGAAACGGTTGCTACTGAACGATATGGTCTTGCGGTTGTCCTTGACTCCAGCTAAGCCATAGTTTACGTTGATTGCCACCGAAGCAGTGGCTGGAGACGCTATTAGAATCAACTCTGCCCGTTGGTTTTTCAAGCTGGTAAGATTGACATTTGTTGCCACAAATTTCACGATAGAAAGTATGTCTAAAGAAAAGGCTCTTTATCCTATTGAAAGGATTCCCTTCTACCAGCAACAAGAGATGGGCAAGACTAAGTTTAAATTGAAGGACATATGCGGAGCGGTCTTCTACCAAGCCACATCATTATTAATATTGTGCGTGTATCGTCATTCGAAGGGGATATAACAAAGAACGCCTACAACTTCGCAAATTATGGACTGACTCAGTTACAACCGACCGCTTGCTCGAGAGAGAGGTGCCTCAGATTGCCTACAAACCAGTTTTTAACAGAACAAACCTGAAAGCCTCCACACTGGGTGTTGCCAATAAGGCCTGGCCGATCTTATTGACCTTTGCAAGCAATGTGGGAGGCACTGAAATTTACGCGTTTGATTTGACGGTCGATGGATCACAAGATGTGCATTGGACCTTTACTCATAAAGGATTATATTCAATTGCCGGCACTTTCACACAAGCACCAGCACATCTCGTCACAATTATTTGTTGTGGCCTCGTCTCATCAGTTGTAGAAGTGGCAATGAATCGTAGTATAACGACTGACTTTACAGACGAGGTATGTCGACAACCACGCAGCTAGAAAATTTTGCCACAAAAAATATTCCTTCATTTCTGGGAGTATTTGCCGCTGATGAGCTTCCAGATCCAGGTAACGTTGCAACCGCCGAATCATTAATAGTTAACTATGAGACATATGAGTTACCTGGTAGTCACTGGGTAGCTGTCGGTTGTCACAGGATAATTTTGCGATAAAATCAGTAGAATGGTTCGATTTATTCAGTCTACCACCAGACGCCGACGATATCACTCTAGGATACCGCACATTCTTTATGAAGTGGCTTGATGAAGTTTGCCACTGGCTTGGCTTCGAAAGTTACAATTATAACACAGCTGATCTGCAGGCACTGTCTGTGCGAACGTGTGGGCACTATGCACTTTGGTTTTGTAAGAACGGTGCAAAAAAGTGATGGTGGGGCTTTGGTGCTGATTGAACAGAGAATGATCTGCGGGTACAAAGTCTGGTAAGATTTTAAGCCGATATGGCCTATCTTTTTTTTTTTGCGTCCCTTACTTGAGCAGCAATAATAATGGCTGGGCAAATACACCTAAGACCGGAACAAAGAACGACAGAAAACCATGTTGGCCATTTCTCATAGGACAAAGAATTTTTCGGCGTTGGTCAACAGATGCTTTTGCAAACTTCATAAACCCTTCTACATTAGGTTTTCTTCGGCGTGCTGCTGGTTACCATTAACCACACCCTTGGCTATTTTTTGCAACAGTGGATCGAGAAATTATGGTGCCATTTCCAGTATATAATCTCGCTTGTGCTTAGCTCCTCGGACTAGAGGTTCATTTAGATTAGATTTAGATTGAGGCATGTTATATGTGCAACCTTATAATTTTGATTTGTTCAATATAACTTGGCCTGAAGTTTTCTTTGGAATAGTCTCCACCTACGCTATGAAAGCTGCAAATCTTTGCCTTATTCTAAATCAGCTATTAAGACATGGATCTGCAAATCATGTACATGTCAAATATGCCGTTAATTATTTCTTTGTATGTTTTTTGTTTTATTGCTAATTATTTTATAATTTACACATGAAAAAAAAATTTGTTGGTTTATATTGGTGTTTATTAACATATAATTATATTCATATACAACTATGTAAGCGTTACCAACGTTAAATAAATAAATGAATGAATG
>JAUZNK010004030.1:0-10613 GCA_035046665.1 Euphysa ruthae | reverse complement strand
AAACAATTCGAAGCAGAAGCTATCAAAACAGGAAAAACAGTTTGGGTGAGTAAGATATTTTTGTTTTCTTTTATTCATTATGTTTTAGGATTAAACATCTAAAATCAAGGTATTTTGGAATAAGAAGCTTATCCTTTCTAAGAATTCCATTAAGTAGTTTTTAATTGTGTGATTTTTTTTTTCTTAAAATATTTTCATAGGGTTAGGAAACCGCTTGATATTTTATGATATTTGACATATTGCCCTAGGGCAATTATGTAAAATTTGGTCATGTTACGAATCAATGAACATGCTTTTGTTGTATATTCGTTTCAGTTTCTGGTGATTTCTGTCTTAAATTGTCTGGACTAAAAAGTTATGATATATATAGGCTAAATTAAGTTTATTTTACTGAAGATAAATGACATCCTTCACGAGTTTTATCTAATGAAATGCAAATCTTTATTTGTGAGTGACGTCATTTATCATATATGATCCAGTTACATTTATTAAATTTGTTTTAGAGAGGAGAACCAGACATTGTCTGATGATTTGCACAGGATTACGCAGCAGCACCAGGAATTGCAAAAAAAGTTCCAGTAAGCTTTTCTATTTATTGCACAATGATAGTCATTTAGCGATAAAGCTGTTTGTGCTTTTAAAATCATTGATAATGCTATATAATCTTCTTACTTTTGTTATTCAGCCATATATTTTATTGCCAATAAATAATAGGACCTGTGCAATGATATTATTAACCAAAGTCTGAGATTTTGTCTTGAGAATTTTCCAAAATTGGGTCTATGAACCTTTTTCAATTTTATGTATTTTTATGCCAAAAATTACAATCAAGTTCAACAACACTCGCATTTTATCAACTAATTTCTTTGTTGGTAATTTTTTTTATGGCAATCCAGAAAGTGTTCACGTAATAATTTTGTAATTTCAGTCATTTTCAAGCAACTGATCAAAAGAAGTTTGAAGATATTTGGCTTATGAACGAGCAAACTATAAAAGATCTTTTAACAGATGTATTAGCAGAAGATAGAATCATATATGAACAACAGCTAGGAACAGAATGGATGCCGCCAGATTTGTGAGTGCTATCAAAAATATGTATTATAAGTATGCCTTGTCATAATTAATGTATTTCCTTTCCTGGTGAAGTGATAATTGTGATAATCATAATTATGGTTATCAAATCTTCTGCGATTTTTATTTTAATTTATTCAAAAATAATCTGGCTTTTTGATACCTGTTGAAAATTATTTATGGGTTAAGCTTGCAGGATCTATCCAAGTAACATAGTTTTAAAATAAAATAAACACTATTTTGTCCATTTCCAATAAATCCGTTATTTAAGCTTTACATGTATTTATCTCAAATGAGTTATTGTTTCCTAGTAGCTGTCTTGTTAAACAAAGTTGTTATTTTTTTTTTTTTTGTGAATTAATCTTATGTTGTTATAAAGTTATGCATAGAAAATCTGCTGTAACTTATTTCAAAATTTTTTTATAGCTATTCTCCTTTCAAACTATCGGCTCCTAAACAGATTTTTAAAAATGGTGCAGAAGTATTTTGTGAAATTACCTCAAATTTAAAAAATTTCATAATCAAGATGTAATTTCCCTTTTTAGTTAAAAGATTTTAACTTTTTTAGTTAATAAACATTTTCTGCTAAATACGGGCTGCATTTATTTATATTTATTTATTTATTTATTTATATCTTTTATTTTTTATGCATATATTTATTTAAATATTTTTTTAGATTTTTCTACCCTCTCCCTCAACTTGTTTTGGAGACACATGTTTGCTTAACTCGTTTGAGATATCAAATTCAAAAAGGTCACGATCTTGACATGGTTGAACTGCTTTGTGATTGCAATTTTTTAAACACAACAATCATAACACTAAAGCTGCATTTTTTTTTTTTTTTTTTATTCTATAGTCAACTTTTTTTTATGCAGTAGTATTCTTATAGTCTCAGTAATAACTTATCTTAAAATTTACTGTTGTTTGGTTCATCTAATATTCAGAGAATAAAATTTAAAATTCAACTTCCTACTTTTACTTTAATTCATTCTCTAAACCTTTCAAATCTTCTCAAAATCTGTTAATTTCTTCTTTAGGTATGAAGGCAAAGTGGCGCCAATTTTTTATTTACCCTAATGGTCAAATTCTGAAAGTTCTATTTCTACAAAAATTTTATGACGTTAGAAAGTGTAATTTTTGACTGTTTTGCTGGAAAATACTTAAAATATGGTTTATCAATGTAATATATTGATTTTTTATAAGAAGGTGTATTCTGACTTTCTTGATTTGTGACATAGTATATTATTGATTTAGGTTTTTCTGTCATTCTAAATTTGTTTCAGCGGTAGATTTAAAAAAAACAATAAAATGAGGGGTGTGCTTGGTCCTAAATTTCAAACATTAGGCCTCAAAACAAAAGTTTAAATTTTCTCTTTTTTTTTTTTTTTTTTTTTTTATGACATAATAACTATACATAATAAATAGATGAAGAAAATATATCCCCCAATTGAGTTGAATATTTTTTATTACCAGGAAAATTTTGCTTCAAATATCGTTTAAAAATTCATTAAATTTTTGTCAACTTTAAATAGGTAATAATTAGTCAACATTATCAAATGAGGAAGAAAAAAAAATATTAGAGGTATATTATTCTGTAAAATTTGATATTCGGAGATATATATTTTTTTTCTAGAGAATGTTTACAAAATATTGGTCCAATACATAGTTTTGAAGATACAGAACGGAAGGCGATTGATGTTGCACAAGAAATTCTCCACTCATCGCCCTCTAATGAAAGGATATTAAAGGATCCTGTGCCAGAATTTGATTTTGAAATAACACAGCAAGCAATGAAAGCAGTATTGGAACTTTTATGTGATGAATCAGTAAGAAAAAGTTTCATTCTATGAGTAGATATACGAAGCTGAAATATAATAATACATTATATATGTAGTAAACAAAAATTCTACATAAGCTTAGACATGTGATTTTGCAGTCAGGACTGGACAAAACTAAATAATCTAAAAGTTATTATTTTTTATTTTTTGAAACTCTTAACTAATATAATGTTATAGTGTTATTTTAATTCTTTTATGCTCCTTAAATTCCAAGCAAGCTTACCCGTTTTTTTAGAAAAGATTCGACGATCGTTTCATAGACACCCTTTACAAGTCTACTTGCAAATAAATAAGAAAAACTTTATTAAAAAATAAATAAAGTATGTCTAAACTACTTTTATGTATAAATCAAAAGATGTTGTTCTAACTTATATCTGAATGTAAGGAAACTGCAATTAAGATCCCTCAAATATTTACCATGAAAGTCGTTCCAAAATTCCGGACCTCTGTAACTTATGGAAAACTCTTTTAATTTGGATTTGACTAGTGGAAGTTTAAAACTTAATTTTTTTTTCATTAGAACTCAGGTTTGTATTTTGACGATTAGTTTTTTCAAAATAAGTATTGAAATTTTTAGGTAAGGTGCTGCATATTTAGTGAGGCACAAACAGTAAAACTTGAAAAACATTGATTTGACATTTAAAAAATTCATTTCAAGCATTATTGGTTTAGAACTTTCACATTTTCCTTTAAAATTTAAAAATCAATATGCCTTTTTCTGAAGTTTAAATAAAATTAGTAGGTTTGATTGATATGTATTTCCCCGAATATTTGCATAACATAAATAACTGAAAGAAACTGAAATATTTTAATTTCTATGTATTTGGTCAATTAACAAACCTAACCTAAAAATTTTATTGAATTTGTCTTTTTTTATCTCCATTTCATCAATAGATAAATGCTGAAATTTTAAAGGTATTTTTTGTGCGCTTCCCTTTTATGAAATAATAATATAATAACTTAGTTTTTTCAAAATTTAATGATAGTTTATTTGCCTTAAACCGTAATGAAAAATATTTTAATTCACTATTCATGTTTAAAAATGGTTTTAATATTTTAATATTGGTGTTATTCGAAAACAGGTTGGTGTCATCAGCAAACATGATTGTGGACATAAGGTTTGAAACTCTAATATATTGTTAACATTAACATTTTACAACAAAAATTGTCCTAAAATAAAGCCTTGAGGAACTCCACCTACGATAAAACACCAGAGCTTTTGCATTTAACGAATTGCATTTAAAGAATTTTACCTTTTATTCCGTAGTGCTGTATTTTCGATAAAAGGATTTCATGATTCACTGCATCAAATACCTTTGAAAGATCGATAAAAACACCAAGAACAAACTGTTTTTTTTTTTTCAAAAGAATTATAAGTTTTTTCAGTTAGTTCTAAAATAGCATGTTTGGTGGAGCACTCTTTTTGCATTACTGTTTCTTAAACTATTATTTTTAAAATAATTAAATTTCCTATCATAAAAAACTGGAAGTAAAGAAATTGGCCGATAATTTGATGCAAGGATATGGTCATCTTTCTTAAATATTGGATTTACTCTTGCAAGTTTAAGTAGATCGGGAAAAACAAAAAAATTTTTTGTATACTGTCAACTACACTTGGAAAAACATTACTAGTTACTGCATCAAAACCACTTTATTTATTTTGTTTAACAAGAAATGGCGTCACCAAACTCTTCATGGTCAAAATTATTATTTTTAAAATCCACATTTATGGCAGGATCGAGATCCATCCAAATAATATTAGACGCCAAGTTTGGACCAACTTTAACAAAATAATTATTGAATTCTTCACATATCTGTTCAAAATTGTGCGCAGATTTGCCATTCTAATTTAACAGTTTTGGTATATCATTGTTGCCTGTTTTTTTCCTGCCAATTACTTCATTCAAAACAGACCATGTTTTTTTTAGCACTTGGCTTATAATTAACAAGTTTTTTAGAAAAATAATGTATTTTGGCTAACTTGTAAAGATATTTATAAACCTTGTAATTGTGTTTGTCTATGTTTAAGCACGACTTTAAAAACTTTATGTAAAGTTTTAAAGTCGACTTTAAAAACTTTGTGTAAAGTTTTTGTTTTCTTTTGGAACTTTTTAGCAGTTTTTTGACATACAAAGGTTATTGATTTCGTTTGGTTTAACTGAAACTAATTTAAGTGGAAAAATTTTATTGAAAATTTCATGAAACTTGTTGGTAAGGTTTTCAAAAGTGAGATTATTAGCATTGTTACTTTCATAAACTTTATACCAAGGGCATTCAGTAAGTCTTTTTTTAAAGGCCTCTAAGTTAGTTAGTTCGATGAAGAATAGATTGACTAAAGCGGATAAATGTAAACGAATTGGTAACTACTGGAACGCTCTCTTTGAAATAAGAAATACTTCTGGTAATCTTAAATATTTGAAGCTGCCACCTCTCATTAAAGCTTGGCTAGTTTTTCAGATTGGAAATGCTCCTGTAGAGCGATCAATTTCAGATAACAAAGACTCTGGAACATCTGAAAGAAACATTTGTTGGACTCAAACTGATGAAAGAAAATGCTCGTAAGCATGATGGTGCCCACAAAATACAGATCACCAAACAAATGATTAACGGTATGAAGAAGCTAAGCGTCTGGATGATCAATCATTAAAAGAATAGACAACGTTACTAGAAATAAAGGTTGCTGAGAAAAAAAAAGGAAGTTGGTGAAAAAAGCAGAGGTGAACTTACAGTTAATTCATTGTTGTTAACAAACATTGGAGGAAGACGATGAAGCTCTAGAAAAGAAGGAAAGAAAGTCTCGCAAGGCTCTTGATGTTGCCCAGGGTCTATTTAAGCATGCTACAATTAGACTACTTACTAAAGGAGATATTGCTGTTGTTAATATATCAGTGCTACTTCAGAGCTCACAGGAGAAAATGAATGAATTAAATGAACAGCTTCGTAAAGTTGATGAAAACAGAAATGAAATTAGAAAAAGAAAAACTGAGCTTTCAGACAGTTGTGGAGTCCAAATCAAAAGGAAGACAAAATTAATATTTTATGTAGACTAAACTTAGTTAACACAAAAAAAATTTCCTATTAATTCAGCAGTTTCATAACTTCAATATTTCATGTAACATATTTTTTATGTAACTTAGAACACTTTGTTTTTTCGTGTAAAAAAAAGGCCTAAATTTTCATGGTCCTGGGACTGAAAAGATTAAGTTCAGTTAAAGTCTGAGATAAAATAGTTCATTCTAGGAAGTCTTACTTTACTATTCTCAGTATTATTGGAGGGTAGCTGTATTATTTTACTTAAGTTAATGATTATCATATAGTTTTGACGATATGTTGATTTTTTAGCCATAAAATAGCCACAGTTTGATGAAAATTTACGAAAATGGCCATACAGATATACTTAGGACCCATAAAATTCCAAAATTGAGTTGGGGCCTGTTAAGGTGCTTAAAAAATGGTACTTTTTAAATGTATTAAATCAGAAAGATTATTTCTAAATTTAAAAAAATTTGTTTTTGTCCATAAATATATACACTTTAGGAAGGTGTTAGTACTTCCATTTCTCTGTGGAATTTTTTCAAGTATTTATCTATCCTTCAAACTAAGGCTTTGCTTGCTTGCAGGGTTTCACTGATCACTGAAGATTCACTTTTTTACTGAACTTTGGAATTTTGAAAAAATGTTCTTGATAATATATTGTATAACATTAAATTGTTATCTCTTAAGGGTTTTCTGGTTGAAGCAAAGCTGCTGAAATTGTTGGCGCCAATTGAAAAGAACGATCAATCTCTCATGACTTTAGACGCTATTTTTGATGTAAGTCTGTTATCAATAAATTCCAAAAAAATTGTTGGTTATGTTTGGATTTTGTCACATGTGCTTGGTTTTACAATGTTAATGTTTCTTTTTTGGTTAGAGTTTGATTTTTATTTTAATATTAAACTTTTTGTGATTAAATCTTTCTATAAGCTATAAAAAAATATCTAGATTTGCAATGAGCTGTGAATGACAATGCGCAATTTCTACATCTATGTTTTTGTTCAAATTTTGAACTGCATAAATTATTTTGTCAAAATAGAATTTTAAGTTCAGGCGAATTGGAGAAAGAGCTTATTATTGATAAATTTTTTTTAAAAGGCAAGAAACTAATTAAAATTTCACCAATCAAACATTGGTTGCAAAGATTTTACCTGAGGATAGTTATCAATGTAAAGATAGATGATTAACATTTTTTTATGCTATTCTCATATCAAATTCATGATCTGTTGGCGGGGATTTATCCCGCAGTAAAAGATTAATTTGTTAAAATGATTTAAAAGGGTGCATGTTTTTTCGAAAGTTTACTCATCTGGGAGTGGAACTCTGTAAATCATCTAAAATTAGTAAAGATTTTTAAAGATGTTAAAGCTGTAAAAATTTATTTATGTACTTTAAATAGCTTTTTAAAATTACAATCTGTTTTGAAAACCAATTGCACGAAAATTAGAAGTTAATTTTAAATTCATTCCCAATTTACTATTGCTGTTGAAAAAGTATAAATTGAATCAACTCTCTTCTTGGGGATGACATAGCTCAAACCCCCTTTTTTTTTAATTTTATATTTATACGCTCATGGATTTGAGCAATAATATCAGTAGCGTTCCCTTTTTTTTGTTTGATATAAATTATGATATGCACAGCTGTTATTTTCTGAAGTAACGTTAAAATTTTTTTTTTTTGAGAACCAAAGAAAATATAGCTTAAAGAATTAGTGGCAGATTATTCCCAGCAATAAAACGCTAAAAAGGTTTTAATCCAAAATGTAATTCAGAATGTAATATTTCTTTCGCACATGAATATACACTTCTTTAAAAGGGATTTGCCTACTAGTTGACATTATTTTTAATTTTAGGCTCTAGGAATTAAAACTGAGCAAGACATGTATCGATTTGGTCAGTATTTTTTTGAAGCTTCTGCAAATGAGGAGGTTGAAACACCTATTGAAATTAATGAACTATATTTCAAAAATATTGATAAAAAGAAGAAGTGCAGCCTTATTCATCCCAATCTTGTTATCAAGGTTTTAAAGAAGTTTCTTCAAGATAATAAAGACCCTAAAAAGTATGATTAATGTCAATAAAAATTTATCTTTTGTTTAGTTTAGCTGTGTTAAAACATGTATTTTTGATAAATTTAATAGTAAATCAGTGCACTTTGTAAATTTGTTTCTTAGAGAGATAAATAAATTTCAGTTTTAAAAAAAGTTTTTGATTAACATTTATACTTACCAGTTGTAATCTTAGAATCACGTCAAGGTAAAGGTACTTTTATAGAACATAATAATGAAAGTTGAAAAGTTTTTTTAGCGCATTTGAAATTTTCAATAAGGTTCTATTTTACTAAAACAGCCAATTTTCATTAAGACCTTTGCTGAAGACTGCTATGTGTTTACAACAAATAAAAATGATTCAAAGAAACCAAACGATTTTCAATTTTTTCAAATAATCAGTTTATTTTTATGATTTTTATTTCCTTGGGATTCTTTGTATTACTATAACATTAATCTGTGTTGATAGGTTGAAATATATGTATTTTTTTTTAGAGAACAGTCTAGTCGCAGAAAAAGTTTATACTGTCGCAGCTCACATGGAAAAAATCTAGAGTTGAATGCATCATACTGGAACCAATTGTCTTCTGTTATTGATGCAAAAAAAGAACGTCTATGGGATGCACTTACAGCAGGGTTTCAAAAATATTCACAAGTGTTAACAGAACGCTCCTCTCTCATCCAAGAAACTGATTCCTTAAGACAACAAGTAAGTTTTAGTTTATTATTATTACAATTATTATTATATTATAATTACAATAAAGTGTAATGGTGAAAAAACTACTATAACCATGCAACAAAAAGAGAGAAAAAGTATGAACATTTAATTTAAATCTTGAAATTGAGGAGTGTTACAATTACAATTTTAAATAAAATAGTTTTCTTAAAAATAAATTAAAATTTCAATCTTTTTGTTACTTTTATAATTTGCACATATTCTTTCCTTTGTTGGATTTTTTTCCTCGTGAAGTTGATGTGAAGTTGATATGTGGTTACTATAAATAAGCTAATAAAAAGCCTTCTAATAATAGATTTAATTGGAGTCCATCTATACTTTACCTGTATTTAAGATTGATATTAGCAATGTAATATTAAAAGATAGAATTAAAGTTATTAATTATAATATTTATTATAATAATTATATTTATATTACTTAATTATATTTCCTAATTTTAAGGAAGCATTCATTCGCGTATTGAATAAAGAAATCCATATCGATAACTGTTTTTACATATTTTTAATTTGTAGTGTTATATATGTAGTGTTCAAAACAAAATTAATACATTTAGACCTGATTTACACCTAATGAAAACTTTTCTCAAAATTACCAAAATGGACTATTTATTCAGATGCGACGATATTACAAGCCTGCAAAATTAATTAGATTTGATTTAAGTGTAGTGGCTGTTGAAATCACTTAGAGCTTAATAACTAACAACTTTAGCAAATATTCAAAAAAGACTAAATTTTATTTAGAATTCTGAGTTAAGAATGCTGCTACATCAATATCTCAGTTCAAAGGTATGTTTTTATATTTCTATGGTTGTTAAAGATTTAAGCGGAATATATTAATAAATGCTGCTGGCAACTGTATTAATTAAATTTGTACATATTTACTCATTACGGCTTTATTGTAGATCACAGCCTCTTTCTTTAAATTTTTGTTCTTTTTAGTACACAAATTCTTTGTAAGGGGTCTGGACCCTTTACAAAAAATATGCTTGCCTTTTTTTCTTAAGCTTAGTTTTTTTTTTTTTTTTTGTTATAATTTTTAAATTTTTAAAATTTTTAAGTCTTTGCAATTATCTAAATTTTTTTTAGGGAAAAAAAGAAAATTTGTCAATCTCCCTCTCCTCTAAAATTCTATCTAGATCCCATTTTTTCTAAAGTTACATTTCTGATATTTTTATTTATTTTGATGTTTTGATATTTTTGTTTATCCGGTGAAAGCTATAATTTTATTCAAAAAAGAAAACACATAACCATAAGAAACTTCACAAATCAAACTATAAATGTGTTATAGCATTTCTTTCCCTTACTTATAATTACAGATGTCTGATTATTCCCTGGATGATAGTTTACAAGCAAAATTCCGTTTTTTCTTTTCCTATGAGCCAATAGGTTTTGGTGAAATTTTATGAAATCTAATGACCATAAAACAAATTATTTGATTTGTATGGACACTCCTTGGATTTTTTTCCCCTGGAATTAGTCTCTTGCACTTCTTTAAACAATAATTTGAAAAAATTTAGTTTCTAACTCCTATTCAAACATATGAAATGAATTTCATATTTATAATAATTTATTTTAGTATATTCTAAAAATAAATTTAATAGAAATAATAATTTCTATTTAAAACACCTGTTCTATTTCTTAAAGTTGGGTGTATGAATCTGCTTTAAATTCCGAGGAACCAGATAGGTTTTGTTTGTTTAATATGATTAACTTTAACAATACATATGTTGTCAATAAAAATTCTTTAATTTTGTGCTAAATTCAGAATACATATACATATTTTTGTGGTTAAATAATATGATTTTGTGTTAGATTTATCAATACATTAGGAACAATGAAAACATAGCAGTATGTTGGAAAGGTTAAAGAATTATTGCCTAATAAAA
>JAUZNK010004028.1:0-10615 GCA_035046665.1 Euphysa ruthae | reverse complement strand
GGGTTTATTTCGCGGGGTATATTTCCCGGGGAGAATTTTTCCTGAAACCCACCACAACAACAGGGTAATGGTACAATTCCCATGATTTCTAGTGAAATGTCTGTCAACCTTCTCTTCAATGTCATACTACAGGAAATTTAACCGAAAAACATGTAATCAAAGAACTTGAAACAAAATCAGGTGTGCTAAATTTTAGTATGATGGTCGAAACCTTCGAAAGATCTTTTACTTTTTGTCTAGACAAAAATTTAAATGTAGAATATTTATGATTTTAGGTTTTCATCCACTAAACCTTAAACACGCGAAATACAAGCCAGGCGAACTGCACACAAAACAAGGCAGCATTACTCCTTTTAACACTTATAATTAACACTTATTTTTATTACATTAACACTTACTACGCGATACTTATTTTAGAACTCTTTGTTTTAAAATAAATCTTCTAAATAAATAAATTTGTGACATTTTGGTTTAAAATTTTTATCTTTTTACATTTATTTTAACTCGAACTATACATCGAAATATAATGTTAAGTATTTGTTTACTAAGTTAAGTAGGTGGCTGAGACTGCACACAGATAAGATTTAACTGTTTTTATAGGACCATTGGTTTGTTCCATTCATTAAAACAAAATGAAGTTTTTAACTCTGAGCCCGTCACTCTTTTCAAAGACTCTACAATTGCTAAATGTTAACTAATATTAAAGACTCGAGTAAGCCAAGACCTGAAATATTCTACCTTTTTATTACCAGAATATTAGACTCAGATCATGGTATTCATATAAAATGTTATAGAAGGTTTACCGCGTTATCCAAGACAGAGCGGGATAAAATAACTGAAATAATTTCTAAAGAACGCACATCAATTTTAATATTTGTTACAACAAAACCATTATCCAGTACAATAACTTACTTAAAAAATCATGTCTTCAAAACCCAATTCAGTAACGGGAGTCTTTCTACCAGTTTGCCAATTTTGTGGAAAAGCACTGAAAAAAGTCACTGGTAAACACAGAAAGTTTTGAAAAAAAGTATTCGAAAGTTTGCTACAAGGAATGGAGACAATACACTTTTAGCAAAAATAAGTTTTATGAACTTTAGTACGAAAGAAGTCAAATATCACGCAGTCTGTAGCAACAGGTATCAGACTGAGGCAGACGAATCTGTTTAACGTACATACGTGGCGAAAAACTCTAAAAACACTGGCAATTAGCACAGGGAAAGAGAAGTACACAAAGAAGCGTTTAAAGCCATCGAAGAAAACGTTATTCAAAACATTATTCAAGGTGTTCAAGGACAACTTTTAAGCAATGCGAGTAATCATTACCAACGACTTCTTGATGAAATCGCGGACAGTGATTTTCTTAACATCACAGCCTCTTCGCAAAAGATTACAATTACATTGAAGAATAACTAGTTAATAATTTTCAGACCAGTACTAGACAAGGAAACGTTATTTTTGCAGGAGGAACAACGGTAGAAGAAGCCCTTCGAAAACTGCACAACAAAACTTCCAGTACAGATGTTTAAGTCAAGAAAATTGCATTTGCGCTGCGTAAAGCTAAAATGGGCGCTAAAAAAACACCTCTTCCTAACAGCCTGGCAATAAAAGGCATAGCCAGAAGATAGATTGAAGGTCCTAAAATGGTTACCGAGTTCTTCCAGTATTTAATAGGAGGGCCAGCTTCCAGACATTGGAAACAACCAAAAGAAAAATAAAATTCATCAGTTAAAACGCGGTTTCCGTTACAGCTTCGGACAGAAAAAACCTAGAAAACATTTTGGAAACTGCTTTGGAATTAAATTCATTAGTTAAAACGCGGTTTCCGCTACAGCTTCTGGACAGAAAAAACCTAGAAAACATTTTGGAAACTTGTTTGGTAATAAAAACTGTGACCGGAAGTCGAAAAGCAGTTGTAATGATAGATCGTCTTGGAAACTGTGCAAGCTGTCACACAATCGAAGAAATAGAGACTGAATTAACAGTAGCAGCCACACAATCAACACGTACAAATCCACATGGAATGAAATTACCAAATACGTGCGGTGGTGCAGATTGGGATAATTTTTACAGGTTCGCAGAAGCGCAAATGCGGGAAAGACACACTGCATGATACCGAGGGAATTGCATATCAAACGTTACTTTAAAAAAACGCCGATATTTTGTCATTTAAACCTTTATTTAATCAATCTAATTAAGCGACTACTGAGTCCAGCAGAGATCATGTCTTCTTGCGATCAGAAACATTATTAGTTGACAATAACGTTGGTTCAGCTGTTCGGAAAAAAGAAGTCACACGAAGCAACTAGATTATTTATTGAACCATATAGGAAAAACTCAAAGCTAAATGCATCTATCATTTTGCCAATAGATGACCCTAAAAATTTATATTATAAAACAACTGAATTGCAAGTATGAAAAAAAATAATAATTTGTGAATGGCAGATTTTCTTACAGACTCAACCCGTTTGACACCTACTTGGGTAGGCTGGAATGCAAACCTGGTAGCACAAAATGATAAATTATAGAAAATCTGGTACTTACCCCAGATAAACCAATCACCGACATCAAATGCATTTGTATTTGGTACTATCAAAAGAACTCTTAATATTGAGGATGAAAACGGGAAAACCTCAATTGCAGTTACTTATGACCTTGCTATTGTAAAACTTGCTATGAAACTCAAGCCGAAGAAAACCTCGGGTTTGATCAAGTTTTTGTAACAACTGGTTCATTTCACGTGGAGACGGCTCTATTTCGTGCGTTTGGAAAGTTCTTTGAAGAATCAGGAGAACCTTAAACTTTCAATGAGTGTGAAGTTCTTGCAAAGAAACCTTTAAACTCATTTAACAAAGAAAAAAACTACAAAAGATGTAAGAAAATGCACGAAATTCTTTCACTTTCAATGGAAAGTCTCTATTTAAATCATTTATGGAATGTAATAATAACAAAGAGATTTGTCGAGTTGTAAGGTAAGAAGTAGAAGTTATCAAGGACCATGGTGATATAAATACATATATAATATATATTGAAATGAAATGGATGATATGTTCAAAAATTGAGATGTTTATGTTTCGGAAACTTGAAATGGTAAACACGGGAAAACAGCACAATATTGGATATTATAGCTCAATATAGTTCGCCTTTTGCGTGAATTTAATAAAGTGTTAGAACAGGTGATTTTAATTTGTACGTTAAATGTTTTAACAAAGATAAAAAACAACTAATTTGCAATGAATCATCTAAACTATGCTTGCTAGACTGTTCAATACCATCGCAACCTATTTAAACTGCATGCCACCCACACCGAAGTATACAAGGAGTTTAAAAGTGGGTAGTTTGCAATAAAGAGAACAAACTGAAATTTTTCAGGAAATGCAATAGATTTGACCCTAGAGCAAACGAATAATGCGGATGCAGCAAGTCAACGCACTGGAATAGTTGCAATAACAAATTCCATATTTGTAAGGCAATTCCATATTTGTGGGCTGAGTCACATTCGTTAAGAAAAGCCGTTATTTCTAACATCTTAGAAAGTTTGGGTATGGCAAAAAAAGAAGTTATATCCCAAGATTTAAATCCGTACAAAAATAAGAAATAACAATTTAGCTGTTGGAAAGATAAACGACATGATATAAACACAAACAATCCTTTCAATAAAACTTTAGAAAATGATAAGTTGCTCAATAATTGTACGGGAAAGAGAGCTTCCGAATCCACGATACAAATCCTTTTAAATGTTAATAAGATCGGAGTCCTGGAACTTACAAACTTTATAAAGGAATGTGTGGAAGATTCAAGTCGATTCGAATCAAAAATACAGTGACAGAAACTGCATACATTTGCCAGTGAAGGGAACAACCAAAAACTAAGATCGCGTGTTTTCAAGGTTGTTTCTGCAAGTATTGTGAAAGGACTTTTTGGCAGCATCTTATATCTTTCATTTATTAGAAAGATAGATATACCAAAGATGTTAAGATATTGATACCAACCTCTTTATTGCTTAGCCATGTAGATGGCACAATGTTGAAAAGACCAAACTCTGCGCTGTAAAAACACCTAGAATCACGTGTTAGATCTACCCTACCGATATCAGTTAAGTGCACTATTATCGATGCTTCATTCTTTCTTCATTTGTATGGAAACTTTCTAGCCGCATTTGGAACAACTTCAAAATATTTATTCAAACAAATTCTCGAAAGCGATGGGGAAGTAATACACTTTGTAAACAATATTACATCATCAAGTAAAGGCAGCGAACGTGATAAAAGAGTACCATTTTTTGAGGTTTAAAAAATATCTGGCCCATCACTAATGAGACCAGGAAATTGGATTTCTGTACTACGCAAAAAAAATGGTCGCTGGTAGAATTTCTTATAAAGAAACGATGATGAAATGGCAGAAATATTCTGAGAAAAGACGTTATATGGAGATACATGCTACATGGCCAAGGTCATTGTAAACACTGTTACGTGATCAGAAGTTCCCGAGTTGTATAGTAATCACGAGGAAGCTGACAGTCGATTTTTATTCCATCTTGAATATAAATCTACTCTAAACTGCAGATACCGACTATCTTATAATTGCAGTACGCGTTTTTAAATCACTCAAAAGATTGTTGTGATTGTGGATTGAAATTGATTTGAAATCAAACAATACTCTCTGATACATCAATGTTAAGGAAATATGCTTTACCGCCTCATCATGCACCTACAGGATGTGGCTATACAGCTTCCTTCAGTCAAAAGGGAAAAATAAAACCTCTGAAGTTACTGGAACACTCAGATGAAGCACAAAATACGTTTGCAAAACTAGAAGTGTCGGTAGAGGTTAGTCAAAATAAGTTATAAAAATTAGAAAAATTTAGGTGTGAGATGTACGCTCACTAGAAAAGGTTTGCCTAAAAATATTTCTAGATAAGTATAAGCCAAATAATGAAGATGAACAAATATGTGTTAAAAAAATAGGACGGAAAATCATTACCACCATGGACAAAAGTGTTTCAAAAGAAATTAAAACGTGTTAATCTTGTCGCAGCAATTTGGAGATCATCAAAAATTAATCATCCATCAATCTTTGATCCAATAGACTCCGGGTAGCGCCTTGAATATGGAAGATATCATGTTATGAAGGTCAACCCTCTCCAAAGACACAAGATATAATGTTTAGTGAAGAAAACAGGGAAGTAATTAAACAAACCACTTTTAATTAATTTAAATTGGTTTTTTATTTAAATATGTATTTTTTATTGTGACTAATTACGTTTATTTACCCAACTTTTTACCCATTGTATGGGAATTTTATTTTCTTGTTTTATCTAAGTATATATAATTAGTTATATTTCATAGAGATGAATTAGATTCTGATGAGGCATTGGATCTGAACAACAAATACTCTTGACTCTGAGAGTGTTGAAGAAAGCTCTGAAGAAGAAGAACAGTCACTAACTTTTCAGATAACATTGTTTAAATATAGTTTGGTAAACTCAATTATGTGTTTAACATGGATAAAGATCAAGATTCAAGTTACAATAGCAAGTTCCTCATCTCATTTATTTAGGCATAAATTTGGAATGAACCTTCTATGGTAAAATTGAAAGTTCACGCCAAATAAAATCTTTATGCACGAGAAATGTACAGTTAAAATTCCCCTAGAAATATTTGTTTAGTTTTTGTTAAACTTAAATGAGACTGAGTTTCATCTTTGAGATTTATGAGGTAAAGATGAGGTTCTTTAAGGATCACTAGTTGAGAAGACTGGAATGCACAAAACCATATTTGGCTATGTATTACCCAGGCTACAAAATAAGTTTTATGATTTTTGTAATTTTCATATCTGGTATGTTAATCAGACGAAAATTTACCTATGAGGCTTATGAGGTGAGACGGCACTTCATCCAACCCGGAAATTTTTTTAAGTACTTGTGTTTTTGTAATCGTTTACTGCTATACTTCAATCTGACTAAGTAACATCTATGAGACATATGGGGTGAAATTATGTCGATTTGAGCACTACTTTGGGCAGGCCTGGGCTTGACTCCCCCGGCTATAGTGCATCTGAAAAATATTTTTCTAATATTTAGGATGTATTTATAAATTTAAAAGGGTTAAACCTTCTGAGGAAAATGGGGTGAAAAGATCCGTTACGAGCTCCTGATTTATATCTTATTGCGCATGACAACTCAATTATTAAAGGGGATACATACAAAGTTTATTAAAGCAATTGAAAAGATTTTAAGCATTTTTTAAAAAAGTGTTTCTATATTAGAGGAAAAGTCATTTTTATTATATTCAGGAAGGATGACTTTTAAATATTAACCCTTTTTTATTTGCTGACAGTTACTTTTATATGCAGTGAATTTCAATATAAAATAGGTTGGTTACCTCCGCTATTAAATTTTTGTCATCTTCTTTACGCATGGCCATAGCTTCCATAAACTCACAAAAGTCAATCAAACCGTTTTTATTCTTGTCCATCTAATAGTAGAAAATGTGCTTATGTATAATAATCTAATGATAAATAATTTTTATTAAATATTGTACTATACACTTTTTTATAAATCACTGTTCCAGATTTAACTCTTTATGTGATCATTACCTGAAATTATACTATAATCAGTTTTGAGTTTAAATAAGAATCAAAAGTATGAGACCTCTAAATTTAAGAATCAAAGCCACATATACCTCAGATCAGGTTAGAGTTAATAGCTCTATTCCTGCTTTGTATCTCCCAACGGTTGATTCAATTCTAAAAGTGAAGTTATGTGAAATCAGAAAATACATATTTCTGCAAAGAATCAGTAATTCATTACCTAAATCTATCATTTAGATAATATGCGTAAACTACGGAAAAACATGTTGAGATGAAATATTAATCTTACTTCCAAAATAATACTATTTATTTCATCTTCAGTAGGGTTTTCTCCCAGACTCCTCATAGCAGAAAGCAATTCTTTTGTTGTGATGTTCCCATCGTTGTTCTTGTCGAAGAGTGAGAACGCCTTTTTGTATTCTACATAAAGAATATTTGATTAAGCCTATTCAACCTAGTAATAATTCGAAGCGCTTTCATATCTGTTTCTGTATTTTGATAAATCAAATTTAGAAAAAAATTTGGGGTAAATGTCATGGTCAAAGAGTAATAGGCTTTAGAATAAATGCTCGATTTCATTTTTTTTGGCAATAAATTTTCATAGACCAATTTTACGTTTTAAAAACCAATTTTTTTCGCTTAGGGCAAAAATTGCGTTGGCAACTTCTATTTTTGCTGTAAAATTTGGTGAAGATAACTTGAACGTATCAAACGTGGAAAAGAGCTATATAGGATGATCGAATGAGCTTTAAGGATATCCTTATTTTCAAAAAAACATCATGTAACATTTTTGCTCTGTAGAATGATAAGAATTTACTCAAAAATTCCCATGGAAAAATCGCTAATTTGATAAGGAGGCACTTTGTTGACATTATGTGTTCTTGAGGAAAATTTGTTGCTATCTTTTTTTTTTCTTTTTAATTAATATAGTATATTTAAACACGAATGTGTGAAAATCAAGCTAGATTCTGCTACACTAAAAACCTTAATATAAGCCTTTTAGATTAATAAAACTAACAAAAGTTATTTCATAACATTAAATGACATTAGTATTTTGCGATAAAAATAAAAATTAAAAGTAAAAAGCATTCATAGATGTTTATATATTATACAGGTTGTGTTTCCCTCAAATTCTCAGTACTATTTAGTGATAAACCCTTTTGTGATATTAGTCAAAAGGTACACAATATAGCTACACAATTCTTTCATTCCCGGGTAAATAATCTTTTTATTGTCCTTTTTGCGGTTTATGTTAGTTCTATTGTATATCTTATAGTCACCCTTTTATTCAAATTTTGATCTCAATATGATAACATTTATTTTCGTTGTACTATGTATATACAGCTATATGAATTTTTGTTGTACTATGTATATACAGCTGTATGGATTACCTGTTACACCAGAGAGTTATAAAACTGATGAATATTTGTATTTCCCGTCGTACTTAAATTTGAGAGTGTTGTTCAAATATATGCATGTCAAAAAGATGCATAAAACGCAGCCCATCTGGCATAAATTTAAGCTGAAAAGGTTCAAATGTAACGGAGTTGAATTGGGATTGAATTGTTGACTCAAAAGTAATCATAGGGGAGGATGAGGTAGTAATAGGTGAAAGAGTGGCACAAGAAGAGTAACTGATTTTTTTGATTGAGTTACATTCGACTTTTTATTGACATACTTGGCGTTGGATATAAGCAGTTTTAGGCTGACCAAGCAAATATTATTATTTGGTAAAATTTGATTGTTTAACTCAATTGAGATACCTATATTCTAAAGATTGTTAATCACTTTGTGTAAGTTATTGATATGATGTCAATACAACACATTTGTTATTTTATGGTTTATTAATTTTTAACACCATGTATCGTGTAGTTTTCATGTTTAATGTAAATATACATTCTTAGATTTCCATTTGTGTGAAAATTATGATTTCATCACTGCTGCTAAAACTGATGATGATTCACAGTTAGAATTTGGAAAGTACAAATTTGTGTGAAGATATATAGTTTGGTTTCGTCGTAATTCTCCACTAACTGATAAAATTTTTGCAGAGTTTTGTTATTTTGCAAAAGTAAACCGTACAAACAATATAAGTCTCGATTATTTTATTTTTTATAAATCGCAATACAATCTGAAATAAATTTTCTGTAAAAATATTTTTATGTTGTTCAAACCCTCAATGGAAAAGTTTTTGGATACTTTAGGTTAAACAGCTTTTCACTTACCGCTTACGTTGAGTATGAAAAGTAAGTATTAAAAAGGGAAAAGCCAGACCAGACGTGCTTTATATACAGCCTCCAAGACACGTTCCCCTTTAGACCTCTCTGCTTTAAATTCAAAGTCGTCTTCGGTAGTATTTTCTTCTACCACTCCAAAGTCTCTAACTAATCCATTTACATCATCCCATTAGTATGTTCGTCGAAAAAAACGCAGAGAAAAAATACTCCTCAAAGTGCAAGGTTTTAATTAGTTGTGCTGTTGCCATCTTAATAAAAATGAAGTGCTACTTTTACTTCCTCCAATAAATAATATGTGAGATAGTATTGGGTTAAATGTATGTAATGCAGAAGATATGTAACTAAGCTTGGTTGTGATCAAATTTTCAACAAAGAATGAAAAATATCAAAATCAAACTCAATCTAAAATTGAAATAAAATGTGTTCAATAGCCTTTTTAGCTTTTAACTTCTTTAAGACACCCTAAAATATAAAATTAAAAGTTAAGCATTCGTTTTTAGATTCATCAGCAAACAAACCAAGGGTGTGGTCAGGGAGCGCTTGCGCATTTCCTCAACAGAGACAAGATCCATCAAACAGCAGAATAAATATAAATGATAAAGGTAATGATATTTTGGTGTATTTTATAAGCCTTCATAATCCATATTGAATTATGCATTGGAAAAGGTTTGTGCACAGTATGTGGGGCGATGGAGGATAAATAAAGTACAACAACATTGTTTATGATAAAAATACAGAAAAAATACTGATATCATATCAAGTGAGATCAATCTTTGAGAAGAAATAAGGTCATTCAAGGATCAATTGTTTTTTCAAAGAAAAAAAAGTTCAATTAATATCGCTTAAAATTATATGCAAAAAAACTTTGACCTTCTCATTTTAATCAACTCTTATTATAATTCGGTAAAGTGAAGATGAAAATAACTCAGTAAGTATATTCTGTTCAGTTTCTTTTACAACAAACCGATAAAAGGGTCAGTAGATGATTGCTCTAGGAAAGTTTCCTCCAACAGCCAAAAGTATCCACTCTCTGACGAAAGTAACGATTGTCTATTTAAACATTCAGAATTCTTAATATTTAAGTTGAAATATATTGAGATGTGTGTCCACAAAAGGAGAATTGAGGGACGGTGTTTTTGATTCCTCTGGAAACTTGTGATTGACCAATGATATAATGATTAGATGGTCACAAGACTTGACTGTTGAATTTGGAGACCAAAGTCGATATTCAGATTTGTTTTGAAAACCCAGTATGTTACCTCAAATAAGTTTATTATTTACTTGAACAGTAAATAATAAACGTTTCAATGAATAAAAAACTTTTTGTGGTCACTTGAACAAAAAGTAGTTCTAAGCTTCTGCAATTTTGCGTTTTATATGTTGAAATTTTATAGTCTTACATACAGACAGGTAGCCGTACTATCTATACGATCATAGTACTTTATAGTCTTACATAAAGACAGGTAGCCGTACTATCTATACGATCATAGTACTTTATAGTCGTAAATACAGACAGGTAGCCGTACTATCTATACGATCATAGTGCTTTATACTCGTACACATAGATGGGTAGCCGTACTATCTATACGATCATAGTGCTTTATAGTCGTACACATAGATGGGTAGCCGTACTATCTATACGATCATAGTGCTTTATAGTCGTACACATAGATGGGTAACCGTACTATCTATACGATCATAGTGCTTTATAGTCGTACACATAGATGTGTAGCCGTACTATCTATACGATCACAGTGCTTTATAGTCGTACACATAGATGGGTAGCC
>JAUZNK010004026.1:0-10616 GCA_035046665.1 Euphysa ruthae | reverse complement strand
CTTTTATGACAATACACACGTGATATAAGACTTTATGAAGATTTCCGTTAAATAAAGTTAATAAATGGAGAAATGATTTACTTGCTTAAATTTATTAAGCGTCCCAAAATTAAATATATGTTAAATTTAATCTTAGTTCGTTGCTCTCGAATTTCAGCTGTTTTAAGAATCACATGCAAGGTTTTGTAAAAATTAATTATATGATCTTTTCGAAAATATTGCTGACATAAAACATATTGTCTGATTTTTAGCAAAATTTTATATGCAGTTTTACATTTTTTATTTATACACCAGGTGTACAACATGAACAAAGTCGTCCAGATCGCGATGGCCATTTAACGATCCATTACAGTAATATAAGATCAGGTGACTATGTAACGATCAATTACAATAATATAAGACCAGGTGAGTTTATATCTTAATCCTTATACAAAAAAATAAATAACTAGAAAATAACATAAATTTTTGTTCAATACATAAAGATTTGGGAAAGCAAAGCAAGCTTGTTGGCAAGCCAAAGTTAAAAATGATATATGGTAATTGATGATAGAAGAAAACTTAACAGAATTCAACAAACAAACAATTTTCTCACGCTACCAGTTATTAATATACAATAAAGTGGTAGTTTATCGAAATAAATTTTCTTTCGGCATTATAGAAATTACTTTTGATTTGATTTTGATCCATTTGAAGAATAGTTTAAACAAAAAAATAATATTTTATTGTGTATCGCATACATAGTGAAATAAAAATATTGTTTTTAACTTAAAAATATATATTTAAAAATTCAATTTCAAATGAATATTAATTTAACTTACAGTATAAAACACCCGCCTTTGTAAAGACAAGAAATTAAATATTTAAAAACTTGTTGTTTACAATCGAATGGAATATTTATTATTCTTTTGTTTAAACGTTTAAATAAAATTCTCTGTGTACAGTATTGAAATTAATTTTGATTTGGTTTTGATTTGGTAATTAACAACAAAGATATCATATATTTTTGTCTCGATTGAATTATTCTGTACTGGTCAAATATTATTATTAAGTAAATGGAAAGGCCAGACAAACTATGAAAAAATAAGCACAAATTTAGGCACGAATTTGTGCATGAATTTTGGTCTGAATTTTGGCCACAGAAATCTGCTGTCTCAGCAAAAAACCTTCTTTACTATAGAGAATTTTTATAGGTTGTTGTCCAATGACCTCCTGCTAACAGTTCGCTATAATCGCTTTTTTGCTTTTGTAAAGGTCTGTCGGCTATGGCTCCAGCTATTATAAACGCCATTGCGAATTAGTACATTAGGAATTTGTGGAAACCTGCCTTTCTAGGAATTAATTTGAATAAACATAAACTTTGTAGAAGGAATAATTAAGCTCCTGAGTATTAGGGGGAAAATATGGCCGTACAGGTTGCGTTGAAACCAGATTAGTATATAATCAGATGGAATACAGATGGTCATAAATTCTGATTTGACTCTTAAAACGACTCCAAGCCATTAAAGAACACAAAAATAATTTGTGTGTAACTTTTTAACGCTCACTCATTCCAAATTTACTTATTGCATTTTTCAACAAAAAAATCTTTGCGAGGCATTAAATTCTCACGATAACGTCATTGACAGAATTTATTTTTTGCCTTAAATTTTGTAGTTCTTCTTATTTAAGCAAGGTTTAGAGTGTAAAATAGACTCCAGCATAGCTTGCTGGATTCGCTTATGCTAATTAGGGTTAACATCCTAACTTAAAATTTATAACAGCATAATAAAAAATAAATCTTATTTTAAGGATATTCCCGCAACTTCAACAAGCAATCTCAATCACAATATCAAAGCTTTGACTCTTATGACTATTACAGTAAGAATGCTTTCTCTGTTGATGGAAACAATACAATATCAACTATATCCCCTGGATACCAAGACGTAATCGGCCAAAGAGAAAAATTCAGTAGCGGTGATGTCTATCAACTAAACAAGATGTATAATTGTTGAAAGTTATACGAACAACGATAAATTTATTCTTTATATGTTTTTTAATACAATTTTTAAAACAATAAATTCGAAATTGCTTGTTTTTCCATGAAACATATTCTTATCATATTTTCATAGCTTTTGCAGGCTCATTATGGGAGGTGTAAAATCCTCAACCTTTAATCCCACCAGATTAAAAAAAAAACAATTTCAAATATATTAAAATATATGTATATATGTAAAATATCTTAAGAAAATATTTATTATAAAGCTTATAAAGTGCTTATTTCTATCTGAAATGCCTACGTGGTAAAGGCTTAATCAAATCAATCAGTCTTTTTTCGCTATAGCAGATTTGTTTTTTTTTTTTTTTTTGATAAAATGTTTAAATAATGAGGAGACCAATAACAACAAAAATTATACCAATAGAGTGTGGCCACCAAATAACAAAGAAGTGTTCTAAATATATAATAATTTTAATATCATTAATGATAATAGCACAATAAATAATAATAACAGTAATATAATAAATAAAAATGAAAATAATAAAAAAAAAAAATACTATTAATAATAAATAAATAATTTCTCATTAGTTAGTTAGATAGTTAGTTAAAAGTATTATTTTGTTTATTATCATTTAGAATGAAGTTGTAGGCAATGCGTTTTAGTTCGTTTCTTTTCATATTTTCAGAAATTTTTTTTAAGAGTTTTGGGCATTCCATGCATTTGTTGTGTTTTAAGTTGGTGAGTTGAGACCATAGTTAGATGTATTAACTCTAAGAAGTTTTAATCGAATTAAAGCACATAATACTAATCGTTTTATTTTGTGTTGCAGTCAAACTTTGGTTAGGTATTTTCCCCCAGATTTGACATCCATAGTTTTGATGTGAGTGAAATATTGAATAGTATATATTTTTAGAGAAAGTAAATATCAAAATAACGTATTTTAGCGAATATACATGTAGCTCTATTCAATTTAGAATTTAGTTTTGAGAACATTTAAATGGGTATCCCAATTCAAATGTTCATTAATGATACCTCCTAAATATTGAGTTGGGTTATACGTTCGTTGTGATGTGGTTGTAGTATGGAGTTTTTGTTTTAGATTTTCAAATTCATTTTGGTTTCTATTAGATTTTTCGAGGGCTTAGGTGGATGTTTTGTAGTGGTAGGCAAGGGATTCTAGAATGGTGTTATGGTTTTCGTTAATAGTTGAGGTTAACGGGGAAATTTATTGTTTTATCGTGTTATATCTGTTGTTGGTTTGTTCAATGAAGTCAAGGAGTAATTGTTTGATAGAGGATAGATATTTCAGTGCGGATGTTGAATTCAGAATTGTTTTCTTCTTAATGACAACTATTTGATTTGTTTGTTTTGTTGCTTTGAGTCATTATTGTTTCTTAACGGGGAACTCGCACTAATGGACATATTTGTACATGAGTTATGAAATAGAAATATATAACACATATATGAAGTAAATATTTATAATCAACAAAAAAAAATTCTTCCGGTTACCATGAAAGTCGGGAAAATGTCCTAAAAATAGCTAAAAATGGGTTTACGCTGACCAAAATTGAAGTATATTGGTGACATCAATTGCAATAACTTTTTAGCAATTTTGAAGGTTTTCTGCATTCAATGACAGCAGAAAACAAAATTAACTCACTGGAGGAGCGCTCAAAGTTTGTGAATTTTTTTCAAACAAAAATTATAAAAGAAAATATCTAGAGCTTAAATCATTGTATAGAGCTTTTAGTATAAAAAATAGTCTCTGAAAGTTTCATGCATATCGGACAAACGGATATCCAAGTAGAGGGGCCGGCGCGAGAAAAATACACTTACTCAGAAAAAGTTGAAACAAATTAAGAAAAAATAAATATTGCTATAAACTATGCAAAAATATAAGAATATAAAATCATTTACATTTACACAATGTAAACCTATCTAGAAATCACCTGCTTCATATAAATATCTTTCCTTTAGCTTTTTTTTTCACTTTCCATCAATGTTTTACGGTGTATTGTCTTACACCGAAATTTAATAGTCTCCGCTCCATATTATTATTATTATTATCATTGTTATTATTATTAATATTACTATATATATTTACCGATATCACATTACATATCAAATATACATTTTGCTCCCTGTTAAAAAAAAAACTACAATATAAGCAAATAAAGGTAAGATCTCCTTGAATTGCTTTAGAAAAATATAAGTGAAAGTATACATTTAATATTCAAAGCCTAATGTATATACAGAGCAAAATCAAAAATCAGCTGAGACTGTTTTGCGTGAAGAGGAAACCTAGAAGATAAATTTCTGCAAGAATGCCGATTATCATTTCATAAAGCCACTGTTTGAGGTGCTGATTAAAAGTCGCATGAATTCTGTGAATATGACCTTCTGTGAGAGTTTGGTATTTTTGTGGTTAGTAAAAATAGAAACAGTAAATGTAAAAAATAGAAATAAATGCGCACGAAGATAGAAAAAAAATAAATAAATAAAAAGAAAAAAACTTATTGATCATACATTTTAAATTATAATTTATGTTGCATCATAAATAAGAGAAATTTAACATTAAAACTTTTGACAACTTTTACTTCATAACTAAGCGAATTCCATAGTTTACGACCTCTATAGTCATGTGGAATTGTGTGAATTTAGTTTTCTCGGTATTTAAAGAAAGTTTGTTGGCTTTGATTATTAGCCCCTACAAAAATTTATTTCAAGAACAAAACATTAACTAAAGATTATTTTGTTATAATAAAATAATATATAGCAAATGAATAAAATTTAATAATAAAAAAAAATTGTCACTTGTTGCCATGGTAACGAAATGCTAGCGAAAATATATTGTTTTCGCGCTTACACCAGCCAAAAAACCAAAGAGCAGTAAATATTCATAAGAGCTTTTTTCATTTTTGGATAGATAATGTTATGCTCTATGTTTTAAGTGCAATAATTTTCTTATTAGCCCCATCTATTTTTACCAGTGACAGGTCTAACTCACCAAATTAAAAAGGCTGTTTTTTTTTTTTTAGTTTTTCTGCACCACAAAGCTGAAATCTTGATATCCTTATTTAAAAATCCACTCCACTTAAAACACAGATCTCATTAATCTGAAAATATTAACAAAACCGTTATTGAGATATTTTAGCCCGCATATATAATTTGGAGATAAACACGTTTAAAGTTTAGAAACAAAAGTACTGAAACATTATAAAGGAATGATAAGTCTGAATAAACTGTAAGCAACAAAAATTCTCATAATACGTCAGTATGCACTTGCTTCATAACTTTTTCTACATATAGTTTCATTTAATTTCGTCTTTTTTCTTAGCTTTACCGCTTTTTATCTTGCGACGAGTTTTCGTCCTGCTAAAATTTTTATGAGTCAATGTCGATAATCACCTGTTAAGGATGGACTGGCATATATTTACAGGTGTGGTTTTTTTCTCTAATCTGCATAACCTTCAAAGTTATTTTGTTTCCTTGAGCTTACAACCTTTACAAATACAACTCATCGGTGTTCCACATTATGAATTTTGCCATTTTCGATAGATATAACCGTAACAATACCAATATTTGAAGCAAAACCTCGTTGTTGCCATGTTCCATCACACAAAATATCGGTATCAACAACTGTGTTACTGTCATTTCTAAGTTCAACTAAAGAATCTGACATAGTTTCCTGAGCTACTGCTTTTCTGCCTTTTTTATAGTTCTAACACGATTGTCATAATTACTTTAAGTCATTGGTGGAGGCATATCCATCAGTGACGTAAAATTTTTAACGAGTTTTGATGATGATATTGAAGTATTTATAACAACAGCAGGATTTTCAGTGACACCATCGATGGCATTTACAAGAGTTATTATAGTATTTACAATGGATTTTTTTTTTGATAGTTTTAGAAAATTGCTCATAAATATTAGAAACAAGCACAAAAAACTGGCAGAAAGTTGGCAAGAAATTGTGGATAACAGGCAATTTGTTTTGGTTTTATTCACTTTTAAACTTGTTTCTAAGGTTTTGTTAAGGGAAATTTCCAAACAAATGCACTGACATAAACCTTAATATCTTAAAAATAAAAAAAATATCTGAATTCTATTTTTAGTTTCGAATTCCTCAATAAATTTGCTACAAAATTAAACAGAAATATCTTTTTTTCAGAATTTTAATTTTTGAGGGAGTTTCCCTCTTAAAATATTGTTTTCAGTTAATGGGTATAAATGAGATCTTTGTTAAGAGGTGGTATGTTGAAGTTTCATTACACAGATATTTTCATTTTATTAGGTTAATGGACTTCTTTAAGTCCGGAACTTCGTTTTTAGCGTCACACGTGCTCAGCTACCATATTTGCTAGAAACTACTATTCTTCTTTTCATCAATCAACTTTTTATTATGATAGTTTTACACTAAAAACACTGTAAAGCATTTATCACCTTTGATAGCCAAAACCCATTTCTTGTTTAATCTGTTCTTTATATTGTCTTATTTATTTTTATTTTCCATAAAGGCCTGTCGTCTAGACTCTGCATTTTACGACAAAACTAACAATGAACTTCATACAATGCAGAGATTGCTAGTTCTAAAAGTAGAAGGGAAAGAATAGCTCACCAGAAAATCCCCCGTATTTTTTTTCCACAGTACCTCACAGAAAAATTGAAATACCTTCAAAGGTATAACTTTTTATAAAAAACGGATTTCAAATTCAAAGTTTAGAATAAATTTTGATTCTAAATTAAACATTCAAAAAATTTGATATTTTTTATGATTTCAGTAGCTACTGCAAAACCACCTTGTGCAGCAACATGCTGTGATAGACTGTAAAGTAACTATTACACCACCCTTCCTAAAAGCCTTAAAAAGGTACTTTATAACGCTGCTTTTGGTAAAACAAATTCAAAAATATAAAAAGGGAAGATTGGAGAACGTACTGAACGCAGAAAACGAAGTTAGAAACTTTTCAGAGTTTCCATTAACTTTTGTGTCGTGGACCACCTTAATAGTCTGTTAATTTAAAACGTATATACAAGTTCCACCACCTTGTGTAATAGCACGCAGTCGACGAACTAGTTTGTAACCTGGTAAATAAAACAAAAAGCTGTTATTGATTGATGCATCGATATTTTCCCATTTCTAAGTCAAACAAATATCTTCAAAAGAAAATATTAAAATAAATATCTTTAGCAAAATTTTAATCCCAAATATTAATTAAAGCAAACGAAAAAATAAACCTCCAAAATAGTTGGAAATATCGGTCAGCCGCAAAGTCAAATCTGCACCGAAGTATATTTAAATAATTTTGGTAACTATGGCAATGAAAAAATAAGATACCGCAAAGCATTAAATTCATTTATAGGCACAGCTCTACGCGAATCTACGCAAATATTTTTGTAGGCTTATTTATCCACTTCTTCATGGATTTATAAGCAACGTTGTCGGATTAGTATCTGTTCAAAAATTAAAGGCGCTCTGACAAAATGAGTTTTTATTCGCTTTAAAAAACAAGAATACAGCACTCGGCAACGCGTCTTTAAAACTATTTCGACAGTCTTAACTAATTTGACAGTGTAAAACTTCCGGTTTGAAACGCATTTTTAAAAAGCATGGGATTGTGATAATCTATAATTACATTTTTTAAATATCTCAATTTGTTCACCTGCAATACCAAAAGCTATGAACTTGATACGTATATTACACATATCTATGTTTTAAATATATTTAGAATGTAATTTACATTATATGTCTTCTAAACATGTTTATAGCATTGGTTTTTCTGCTTTAGAAAAGCTTTTCGTTAGATTTTCCTTTATTTTGCACGTATTTGTTAAACTTTCCAGTTAGATTCACACCGTGGTAAACACCTGCTGTTATGCAATAACTTTTATTATTACACTAGGACAAAAAATCGGCTAGCAGGATATTTTTTTATTTTTTCTTGGATTTTGATCGTTCAATTTGGATTTGAAGGTCATTGTTTATTAAAATTCTTTTAAAATCGTGTATATTTGAAATACTTATTTACGATTTTTTGTAATCGACAGCCCAGTAAACATAAATTAAAAAAAGTAAAAACATTGCATAATAATGGAATGATGTTAGCGCGCTTAGTCGACTCATACCTATCAAGCATAGTGATTCTTTTATCATTTGCGTATGCATAATAAGTCTTCGTGTCGTTTTGAATTTTTCATGGCAATAACTTGCTGAAAAAAGCATCATACTTTGTATTCCAGTAAAATACTGAATTATTTTTCAATTTTTGAACTTGGTTAATATCTTCCAATTAATTTGGAAATAAAACCCATCAATATTGAGACGGTTGTTATGGTATATTTGGTAAAAACCCTACAAATCAAACAAGCACCATAAAAAGCGTAATTTATCTTCTTTTTATATATTTTTGCTTGCGTTATTTTTCGAAAAATTTTACGGTAGCAAAATTTAAGTGGTGCTTCTTAACGATTCGCATGATGCTTTATTCAAATTCGAACGAACAAACACCCAACACCCAACCGCTGCCCTTTTGTAGAAAATACATTAATATCATGCATTATTTGATTAAAAAAACATGTTCAGCTTTTTCATTAGGAAAAGAGCACTCTGAAAACACTAAAAAAATTTTACTAATTTTGTGCGGTTTACAGTTTTTTCTTCAGAAAATTTACTTACCAGAATATCGGAGAGTCTTTAACTTTCAAATTTTCTGGTGTTTTTAGAGTCTGATTACTTGTAAACAAAATCGCATGCTTCACATACATTTAAAATTATTTATCACTCTATGTGTTTTCTTACAATACATTACATTGTAGCTATGTGTAAATTCTTCTCCAAAGACAGTACTGTCGAAATATTTTTACATCTTATGTAAAAAAATCTTCAAAAATTTGGAACTTTCAATGTCACCTCAGTACTTTATTATTTCATACTAATTGTATACATATATTGTTGGTATAAGATATGTAAGTACTGCAGTTACATAAACAGTGTTAAACTTCATTCACCACGTGTGTATATCTAGCGCATTTTCCAAAGTTAAAAGAATCACCTATATACATCTTGTATAACTAAAACTTTTTTCCAAATTCTTAAAAAACTACGCATTGTGTATAACTTATCCAAATGTTTTGAATTGCTTATTGACAAAGCTATTACGACCAGTTTAAGCAAACTTCTAGGATTCCATTCAAAATATGTTACTGGTAACAATACAAATGATATCCTTAATTTGCACACTTTAACTTAAATAGTTTGCACGAGTGGCAGCATTCTAATGTAGATTTTAATACTTTTGCACTAACTGTTTGAAAGTAAGGTTCTGCTGAGAAAATAACTTTTTTAATTTTTTATATATTTTATAAGTAGTTATAGGTATTATATTATACGTAGTAAAACCAGCAATAAGCCATTTATTTTATTTATAGTGAAGCCACAGCTTATATTCATAAGCACCCAAAATCACAAATGATTTAACCCCAGACCTTGGTACTTATTTACCAACATAATTTATATGATGGAGTACTGGGTTGACCTTTAGAAAGTTTACTTGATTTACTGCATTTTAAAAAGACCAGATAGTTTTTTTTTGTTATTTTTATTGCTTATCAATAATCAATGATTTTGACATTGCATTCTCTCTTGTTCAAGTTTATTTATGGCTTTGAATTTTTTTAAGTGTTGAACACTACATTTTTTTAAATTGTGAAGCATGAGGTTATGAAGTTATAGTTAATAAACTTGAGAAGACGCTAGTCTAGTAAGTAGATATTAAATTAGGAACCACTTGAAGCTAAAAACACTTGGCGGCGCAACAAATTCGATGAGAATATATTTGTTATCAAGAAACCACCTTAAAGAAGAAACTTAGTTGAGCATTTAAACTGTTAATGGGAAACGAACAACTTAAAAGTTAATATTTTATTGAAACTATTTCTAGAAGGTTGATGAAAAATTTTGAGTGGTTCTAGAATACCCCGTCACTTTCTTCATATATACTTATATATATACTTTGGAACTCTCTAAGTTGTGGATAAAAGGTGTCAAAAGTCTTAATATCTTTTAAATATCTTTTAATTTTAAAGTTTTTTAAGTTTTCTTGTTTTTTTAAGTTTTCTAATGCACTAGAAAATGTCTTTAGTGTCGATTGAGACTTTTTCTATTAGCTTATCTTTTAATAACTTAGTAATTACTTTAATCTAATTTTTCTTTCGTCCAGACCTCCTCACCCCAACCTCCCTTAGTTGTTGTTAGCTATTTTTATTATTTTATTTGTACTCTCCTAAATAACACATTTAGTTAAGATAATTCCTCCAACTAAAATTGATACCTTACAAAGGGTTCTATGAAAAGATATTCGGTATTTTAGACATGCCTTATCTTCTAAGTTTCCCTTCCAACTTGAACATAGCAAAGTCTTTTCTTATTAATTGATCCTGACTTAAACTTGAACTTGTGTAATTGTTTGTCTTGAATGATATTTCAAACTTGTAATGTTTATGCAAGTTTTATTATTTAGTATTTATTAGGGAAATAAATTGTATTTATACTTATGCTATGTGTTATGTTGGTAAATATATAATACTTAATATATATATATATATATATATATATATATATATACGTCGTGTATTGTATAA
>JAUZNK010004025.1:0-10617 GCA_035046665.1 Euphysa ruthae | reverse complement strand
TATTATTGCAATATATATATATATTTTTTTTAGAAACAGAAAATTAATTCCATTCACTATCCGGAACAATATTTTTTTCAAAAATCTTGATGGCACCCTTTCTTTAAATGAATACTATAGGGCTCATAAGCTAGTCCTGGAAACTTCAACTATTTATCATTTTTCTATTGTGTTTGAAAGTCTCACAAAGCTTGAAAATAAGAAAAATTAAAATTTATAACATGTTCTTTCAGTATATGGCCAATAGTCCCGTTTAGCAAAGTGAAGATAAACCTTGTATCCAGTGAAACAAGCAAAAAAATCATTATAGAAGGGTTTTTGGCCATCCCTAAAATATTGAAAAATTTGTTGCTAAAGCGTTGCTAAGAAAAATTAAAGTGTAATGGGTGTCACAAAATTCCCAAATTTTGCATCTTAGGAACATAATTAAGTGTTGGGATTTGCAATACAACTGTGGGAGGGGTAAAACATTTCGAAAATGTTAACATTTAAAAAAGTAATTTTTTCGTATTAAGTCGTTTTTGTTCTTGGTGAACTATCTTGAACTACACAAAATTGCGCTTCTCACGATACCAAATTAGCCATTTTTGAAATTTTGTCCAAGTTCACAGTTTTTTGAGTGTTTATTGACAGGGCTTCAAATTCTCCTTCAAATTTATTCCATGTTCACTGTTTTTTTTTTTTTTTTTTTTTTTTTTTTGAGTGTTTATTTACAGGACTGCCGAGATAAACTATATTTCGGTTTCCGTAGCAATTTCCTTTACTTTTAACTTTTTCATTTCTACCCGAGGTCGATGAGAACGTGGCAAGGTAGCGAAAAAAAAATAAAAACAAAATTGTTAGAATTTTATGCGCTGCCTTAGATTTTAAAATATGGGCCAAAATGAATTATTACAAAAGGCAGAAGATGTTGCAGATACTGTACTTAGACACTCTAAACATGTTTTACCACATTTAGCTAGATTTTGTCTTGTTTCAACATTTTTTGAGGATGGAATTCGCATGTGGTTTCAGTGGTCTGAACAGCGAGAATACATTGATCATACATGGAACTGTGGATGGGTATTAGGAACTTCATTTGTTGTTATCAATTTATTTGGGCAACTTATTGGTTGTTTTATGGTTTTGGCTAGAAAACGTGTAGAAGCAGCTGTTGCATTGCTATTTGGAATTATTTTATTGCAGGTCAGGATTTTTTTTTTTATGTTGTTTATTGGCTTGTGGACCCTAGATCAATTAATTAAAATAAATAACTCGTAATGTAACATTGTTGGATTTGGTGTCCTCAAAACGCTTCTATGGCTAGTATATTTTTTTAAATTTGGTTACAAACATACGGATATTTGGAATTGCGTCCATCATGCCTCATCAAAGGCCGGTATGTTTAATTTTTTTTTTTTCTATGCAAATGTAACAATAATAGTATTATAAATATGTTTGAAAGCTTTTCAATCAAAAGTTAAATGCTATCACTTATAAACATTTAAAGCTTTTCTTTTAAAGTCAATATGAGAAATCGAGGAGGTGGGGTGCGGGTGGTTTGTCAGCGCATTAGCTATTCAAATATCTGTTAATATGATAAATTCTCGTATAAAAATGATAGTCATTCGAAAATATATGTATATATTTTTGTTTTATTAAATACAATGAGTAATATCTATAGATTCGGACCGTATAATAATTTAAAAATAGAATAATGAATCGGAACTCCAGGATACCCATAATTTTTTGAGAAAAATTTTTTTTTGCATCTATCAAATTTTAGGTTATTTAGATTTCTTTTGGTTGTGTTATCATCTAATATGTCAAAAATTCTCCCTGACTCTCACTTTCGTCCACACTTTCATGTCAAAAAGGTTGGTGAAATTTACGATTTCAAATAATCATAACTATTCAACCGTAGTAGCTATTGAGACAAATGAGAACTTTTTGGAAATCATATGATTTGTTAAATATTTTGCCTAAAATTTTGATAAATTTCAACCCAGACCCTAAAAAAAAAAACAAATTATTTTGATATTCATTTTCAACATGTTTGTGCTGTCAATACACTTGCAACAAGGTATTGATGACTCTTGTATCACCTTTATTTCTTAAGTTATAACCAATAATGCATTTTCTTCCTAAAATGCACAAATAAGGAGTGCCTATTTTCTTGTTGTTTTTTACAAAAGTATTGTACAGTGTATCTTATAGGCTCAGATAGTTTCATTATTTATTCTTGAGCAGAATAACCTGGTGGACAATCAAATGGTGAACCCCAAACACCAGTACTTATCTGCAATTCAAATGTGCATTTCTCAGACTTTTGCTTGCCTATTATGGCCAAAATATTAAAATAAAAAAGTAGAATGAAAGTGCAGATATTTTAATTATAACTTAAAATAAAAACGGTACTTATGCTTATACTTATGGTAAAAAGGGCTTTTTTTTTGTCATATATCTATTTGTCTTTTTAGTGGAGCAATCTGGCTCTGAGGTATGTTACAGTGCTGCTTATTAATGGATTTCTATAGATCTTATTTTGAGGCTTAGATATCTCTGCTATCGGAGCAACTAAATGATATATAATTACTTTGACAATCTCTAAAGCTCGGTGGCTAGAACACTGTTCTTTCAAATTTAGAGAGACTCAGTTTCAAGTCCTAGTTTGGGCAAATAGATTATGTAATTGAGAAGTTTTATTATTCTTGTATTTTTTTATTTGTGATAGTTTATCATTGATATATGCAATACTTTATAAGTTAAGAAATTAAAAAATTCTGTGTATATCGTCAACAATATTATAATCAGTATTAAATTTAATGAACATCTGCTCTTGCAGTAAACAAATCAAGAGAAACAAGGGTTTAATTTTATAGTCTTTAACATCTTAACACGCTCAGCAGAAGAGCCTAATCATTTAATGGAGCAGAATTTTTATGGATGAATTTCCTTCTTAATGCTAGCTACTTATTGAAATATAGGAATTGGATTTTTTTCTTGTGAGGCCGAACCCTTGTAGATTTTTACCTGTAGTATGACACAGTCTTTCTGAAAAAGAGCCTCTTTAGTAGGAAAAATAAACGTTCATCAAGTGAAGCGACTTGATGAACATATAATAGTTTTACTACAACTACAAATACAAAAAGCCTTCAGAAATGCTAAAAAGAATTACATGTAAACAATGTTGATTACAAGCATTCTTGTCCTGAAAACACCACAGTTCGGAAATTGTAAATTCATTGTAAAGTATGAAACATAGAGAAAATGTTTTTCCTATTTAGGTGTTTTAGTACAGCCTGTTGATAAAGGTGAGTCTCAGGTACAATATATAACGAGAAGTGGTGAGAAAAAGTATTCACTCAAAGAAGGTGATAGAGATTATGTTAATGCATTTTTCCTGTGATTACAAAGTTTTCAGTAAATTCACGAGCGCAGTTCATCATTTGATACATCACTAAATTTAGACATGTGACATTAAAGCAATTACATTTTCTTCTATGATATTCTAGTTCATTTACTTTGACGATATTTTTTTAATATTATGATATATTTGTAGTTGTTGTGTTCATTCATTTGGGAAACTAAAAGTCAGGGATTAACCATATTTGGGAAAGTATAAAAAAAAACGTATAGAGTCTTGACCTCCCCTCTCTCATTTTTAAAGTGTCATGTTGTGTCATGTTGTGTTCAATCTGTTTTTCAAGCTGAAAAGAACTGTTTGGATTTATTTGTGTTCTATTTTTCCGGTGTAGCACATGACTGTACATTCATTGAACCGGGGTTGCCACAAAGTTATTTTTTTTTATCTGTAGTGTCACCCAGGAGTTTTTCTTGGAACTTTGTTTGTGTACTGAAGAAGATTATTTTGCATTTGAAAAAAAGAATTTTTGGTAAAAAAGATAAAAAATAGATATTTTTTATAATTGTATGTAAAAAAAATGAAAATATGAACACTTTATGTTTTTGCTTTTATCTTCTTTTTTTTTTTTTATTATTATTATTATTTTTTAAATATCATGCATCGATCTTTTTCGTGCAAATTCTGATCCTCAGAGTAAATATTTTTTCCACATTTAATGCAAGGCACAGCATGCAGCTACTCAGTAATGATACTGCCATCCATTAGCCAAGTGAACTGTATTTCTTGTATTTCCCATTATCTTCTAACCATCAAATATATATAAGATATTTTTAGGAAGAACTACCAAGATAGCGGTAATTTATGAGGGTCACAATTTGTGAACTTAAAGTTTATTTTAGAGAATTATTGCTACCCTTTTAAAAAAAATCCTGTTTAAATTATGTCAATCTTTGCTAAATTCATTATCAGCTCCTAATGAAAAAGTTATCTAAGATAAATTAAATAAGTTATGATTTCATGAGTTTGATTTGTCAAAGTTGCACATTATAAAAAAATTTAAAGTGGCTGAAATTTTTTTACATCATTTTTCCATATAACTGTAGATTTTTTTGTGAGAAATTAACTCTCTAATATGCTCACTTTTTTTACAGGCTCTAATCTCATATTCAAAACAGTTAGATTTGGTCCATAGATTTGTTTTGACTCTTTCAAATTTTTGGATCATATTGGAAATTCTGATGATCTTAGCCATAAGAAAAGAAAAATTCCTAAGAAAGCTTAAGACATTTAGTCTGAAAACTAACTACGTTATTAATATTTTTTTTGAAAATAATGTTGTTACCCAAAAAAAATTATGTTGACAAATTGTTGTCAGTGGGTTTTAAAATTTGATAAAGACTATACTGTTAGAAAGTTGGAAAGTGTAAAATAAGCCATAATTTTTAAAACATATACTGGTACACTAGTTGCTAAAGTGGCTGTTTTTATTATTTTAGACTTTGGCATACCAAGTATTCACTGATGTCAAGTTTTTCTTGAGGTAAGCGTTATCCCTATTATCTTATTTGTTTTTATTTAGACATTTGCTTATACTGCTCTATGGGAATTGGCCTTTTTGTTAAGGTAAGCATTTTTGTATATGGAATGGTATGAAAATTTACATGGTATGTTTATTGTTCTTATTAAATTGGTTTTGATGAACCTAATAGTAAATTTAATAAATCTCTCAGTCATATGTTGCATACAGATTTACATTAATTTATGGAAATCTTTATGTATTTGTCATTCTATGGACAACCAGCATTAGCCAAAAAGGGTTCTATGAATCCTCTCCTGTCCGTGTGTCCATTACATAAGTTTTACTCGGAATCCGGACTTTAGTTTCTTATAGTTTTTTACTTGAAATTAGAGGCTTAAAGTTGTTCAGAGTGGGTCATTAAGTTTTATCGGAAATAATTGTTAGCCCAAAATGGAATAGAGAAAGTATGAAATAAACCATTTCAGGCTTTGCAAAAAATTACTCTTATTTCAAAATCGAGCTGAAATAGGGTAAATCAAGCCCAAAACAAAAGTTGTTTATCTTTTTCTTCAAACAGTTTGATTTTTTAACTATGAAGTTAGAAGATTAGGAAATTAGGTGTAAAAAAAGCTTTTTCAGGCTTTATAAAATTTTTCTGTTAGTCTCCAAAAACATGTTTGTCTTACAAGAGAACTGTGTAACTCTGTGTTCAATTTTTGGACATTTTTTCATGAAGCTAAGGAATTTTGGTCACAGTGATTCAGTGTTTATGGGTATCTCAAGCCTTAGAAAACCCTTATAAGCTTTTGTACTATGTTATTTCCTGAAGATTTGGGAAAATATTATGATCGTTATTCTCTGGCAAATTTGTATGAATTCACTCATTTTAGTTCGTCCTTCAGCTGATTTTATTTATTTGTTAATTTTTACAGAAAATTTAAAACTCTTCACATTTTACTGCAAGTTATAAGCTTATTAACTTATTAACTAATATCAGGAATTCTTTCTTTTGTTTTTTTTTGACTCAACAAGAAAATTAATGCAAATCAAAACTTTTTTTCTCAAAGATAGTCCATTCTATTTATCGTGTAGTGATAGTATTTCCAATTTTTTGTGTAATTTTAGTATCAAATCCATGATATTTTGAAACTATGGGTCTTTTTTGTTTGCCAATTAAGGGATATTAAGGCACTGGAGCTTGTTTCTTTATAAGTTTTGTATAATAGATTATTGGCAGCGTATGTGACATGATCAGTGATAAGAAATGCTTATTTTCTTAGCAATACAACACGTTTTGTACTGCTTGTTATTATTGGCCTATTTTTTTGTGTTATCTGTTGTTCCTTTTGTTTAGGAGTCTTGCTCTGGCTGGCGGGCTTTTATTGTTGCTTGCAGAATGTCGTCAAGATGCAAAGAGTGTATTTGCTGGTGTACCCAGTCTTGATAACCACAACAAACCAAAAACCTACATGCAACTCACTGGTCGTGTTTTATTGCTCCTTATGTACCTAACTCTCCTTAAATTCGACATGACTTTTTTCCACATTGTCTTCAATTTATTTGGAACGATTCTAATTATGTTGGTCACTGTAGGTTACAAAACCAAATTATCTGCATTAGTCATGGTGTTGTTCTTAATGTTGTTAAACGTATACGAAAATGCATTCTGGATGGTACCAGAATGGAAAGCTATGCGAGATTTCCTAAAGTATGATTTCTTTCAAACCATGTCTGTTATTGGTGGTTTGCTTCTAGTGGTTGCTTTTGGACCTGGTGGAGCAAGTCTTGATGAGCAAAAAAAGAAGTGGTAAAATTTCTCTAGACACTTAAAATTCTAAAAATGATTTATTACTTTGTAAGGCATTAATAAGATTTCCCATCCGGAATAGAGAGATAGAGTTACGAATTATTTTAAAGTATTACCTCCACCTGGAATTCAATGAAATTTTTAAACTGGCCATTAGTTAAAAAACTAACAGTAATTCTAAAAAGAATTACTGTTATTATTTTTATGTGGACGCTGAATAAACAGCATTCAATAGTTCGATTAAAGAATTTATAGGAAGGAAATCTTCTCTCGTGCCTGTCTAATTGATTCATCGCAGAATCGGGTTATCTTCAAATTTATATTTTTTTTATTATTTTATTATTTAAAAATTATGTGTTGAGAAAGAAATTATCATGTCATGAGTTTAAATAATTTAGTAAAGTTACATTTCTGGAGACAAACTGCTCATGTCTTCATGCAATTTATAATGGACTAAAAATGTTAATCCATTATAAATTGGTTGATGATAGGAGCAGTTTTTCTCCAGAAATGTAGCCGTATTATATTATTTACACTTATGGTATGATAATTCTCAATATAACATGACTCAGTTGACAAACCAAAATATTTTTAAAAGAAGGTATATGTTTAAACTATATTTACAATGTCGTGTTTTACTTTTAAAGACACTCAACTTTATACATGAGTGTATTAAATTTGCGGCTGGCCGTATTTTGAGGATTTTGGCTATGTTTGATTTTTTGAATAACTAAAATTAAAAAACGGTTCTGTAATGTTTTCTTTTGACAAACAAGGAATCATTCTAGTATTGTTGTGTAACTTGTTTGTTTTTTTGGTTGAATTTGTATTTTAATTCATAGCTATTGAAATCTTGATGATTGCTTAGAATTTTGTTACTTTTACCGGATATAACTTTAGCTTTATTAAAATCTATATTTACAAACTCCTTTGTTTCTTAATCTTTAAAAAAAATTCAATAAGCCCTAATTCCAGTGAACTTTATGATGTTCTTGAAAACTATAGTTTCTATCATAAAAATTTGATAAATTTTTACTGTTTTCATCATATTTTTTTCTTTTGGTTTTTATGGCCTCGTTTCTCTTTTCATTAAAATTTAGATATTTATTTTATTGAAATATTTCTTTCAATAGTTTTGTTTTGATGGGTTTTTCAAAAGAAAGCTTTTATGCTTTGTTTACACTACACTACTGACATGACTTAAACCTTAAGTTAGACACTTCATTAATTTTTAAAAACGCGATTTTATTTAGGTTGCTTTTAATCGCGTTGAAAATTGGCGTAATAAATTTTTGTGTAAACGGGTGATACTCATATAATATGTTTTGTATCATACAATTAACATTTGGGAGCACTTTATATTCTATGTGTATTTTTATTTCATTTGAAGAGTGTGCACTCAAGTTATATTATTTTTATTAAATTGTAGGTATATTATATTATAAGCTGATAGATATACAATTTGGGCATTTTAAATTAAAAATTACAAATGGGCGTTGGAATTTATTCTGGAATGATTAATCCTGTAGTAAAAAAATTTATTTTATAAAGAATTTTACAAAAAAGTAATTTTGTTCATTTATTTAACTTAACTTTTTAACATAAAGAATACCATTAAGCAAAAATTTGATGCAATAAAAAAATGTCTGAATGAAGGTTCTGAAGCTAAGTTTTGTTGCGCTTCATCAAGAAAATATTGTTTTTCTCATCAGCCTTTCTGAAATTAGCATATTACTATGCCAATTTTAATATTGATTAACTTTTTTTCTTTTGATTTTGTTCTTCTGAAAGACCCGTTAAATTTGAGACTATTGAATAACTTCAGTATGCAGATTTTTTTTATTAGAACTATATTTTGGATATTATTTATTTTTATGATGTAATATTTCCAATACAGTTGCTCTTCAACGGGATATTAAAGAAATATTAATATAGAAAGAATAAAAATGTAATTTATAATGTCTTGTTATTGCATATCTTAAATTTCTTATAATTTTCATTGTGATTAGACTTTTTTGAAATGCAATGTAATGTAAAATGTAATCATGAAATTTAATCTCGAGTTTGAATTCAACTTTCTCTATAATTGATAAAATCAAAATTAAAATTTATCAGTAATTATTTAACATGATGCTACAACTCATCTGAGAAATAAAATGCAACATTTAGAATTAAAATTTCAAAAAAATACTAACAAAATTCTGCAAGCAGAAGAACTGCTACGAAAATATGAGAGCAAAAAACAAAATTAAACATGTCTGCACGGAAGAAAAAACACGAAAAAATTTTTCTTTTGCTGAAAAAAAAACTTTTTAGGAAGCTTCGTTTTCATGTGTTTTTTACAACACTTAGGTCTTAAAGAACTTTCACAGAAATGAACAAAATCCATAAAAGGTTCCTTGCATAATAAGGTTTCTAATAATAAAGTAGACTCATTCTTTCGAAATATGGCAAAATTTACCATCAAAAGGTGTTTACATTTTTGTATAAGCTAACCTAATTTTTTATCTGTGCGAAACTAAAAGCATTAAATTTCTTTTCTTGCCTTTTAAAAGTAGGTGCTCATCTTTTAGTTGAGCTAAAATAGTTGAGTAATAAATATATCACTTTCTTGATTAGTTTTAAAACTTTATTTCACAAGAGCCTTCAGATACACTGATGTTTGATAAGTTCATACGTTTCAGCCTTCAGGGAATATTTCCATATGCAAATTAATAAAAAATATTCTTTTTTTTTAAGATAACCTAGCAAAATAAGATAGACATTACCTTGCCGACCTAATTTTTAAATAATTATCAAGGCCGATGAATAGGTAACAAAATTATTTTACATATATTTTTATGAAGGTCAGTGGAAGAAAATTGTATCTCAGGTAAAGACTCTTAAACGACTAAGAGATACATACATTTTTTCGGCATTAAAATTCTTTGTTTTAACAGATCAACACTAACAAACGATTTTGGGAACTTGTACTTTATGCGTTGTTGCAGCATAGCTAAGCACTAAGGTGATACTCTACCATTATTTTGAAATCATTCATGCAAAACGCAATTTCTCCAGTTCTGCTATGAATTAGGTCATTAAATTATAGCATAGCAAACGAATAGGTAGTTGAAGGGAATGACATACAGGCAGCAGCTTCTGACAAACATTTTCAGATTTATGGGTTCTCATAATGGCGGACAGCAATAAAAATTTTAAAACAAATTTTTAAATATCACATGAAATAGAAGCTTAAACCTTTTCATTTCATGTTAATCATTTTTTCTAACGCAGGTGAACAAACGCTGAAAATTTCAGATCAAAAGACCGAATAGTTCAGATATTGTTTTGTGTGTTCCAAAAATACAGAAAACGCGATTTCAGAAAATTAGCGTTAAAGTTAAAGAAAACTTTTAAATACATATAAACTACTATATTTCAAGTAAATTGGTCCTGAAATTGTATCAGAATGCTACTCCTTTAGAGTAAGTGGGTTCATGTACTTTTTCCATGTCTATAAAGCTTTTTTTCATGTGTTTTAGCTTCAACAGTCGATTTTTTGACTTAACGCTAGATTTTCTCTCCATTATTTGGATCCTGCATTTATCACTACTTGCAAAACCTTGTACCCAACATTTATTTCCAGGTGTTTGAAAACATTAAAAATAACAACAGCAGAATTGACTTTCAATTTGACTCTATTTCCAGTGTTTTTCTCCCAATAAAAGTACTTTTTGGGTATATTAAGCAAATCATATTCAAAGATTCATTGAAATTTTGAGTCTGTCCATGAATTCACTTTTTCAACAATTTGAATAAAAGAATTGAGGAACACTTAAAAACTGATAAAAAATCACATGTATATCAACATATGCACAGAAAGGTGGAATGCTTTGAATCAGCATCCAAAGATTCTTTTTCTGTTTTGGATTCGGCACAGACAGAGTGCTCACTTAAAATAAA